>JAJJWW010011547.1:0-220095 GCA_023531295.1 Papaver armeniacum | reverse complement strand
AGTTAAACAGAAGAAAAGAAAAAAGAGATAGAGAAGAAGAAATATGGTAGAGATATTAGTTTAGGGGTTTTCTCGATTGAGGCATCTTTGAGACTAGAATGAAGGGTAGAGGATATCACTTTAGGAATACACTGGGTAGATGAAACATAATACCACGCATGTGAGTCCCACACGACATACTCAAGGTGTTACGACCCAAGTGTGACCAAGCGTGTGAGTGGCACGCCTATAAAAATTTCGTAACGGGCTTGGCCCTTTTGCGAATTTTGTAACGGCCATTTGTAACGGGAGATTTGTAACGGACTCCTAAACCGTTACAATTCCTCGTTACTTAATCCGGAATTTGGTGTAGTGATATCATCTTATTTTGAGGTGATTGCGACATTATGGTAACTCATATTTGGCTCGGAAAAGAGAAACAAGATATGATTATTTCCATACTTGATGAGGCAAGTTGCAGTCCACTCGGTGGATGATCATACTTCATATAAAGTCGTTTGACATAGACACACACTAATTACGAATTGGGCATGGCCACGAGAAGAATCTAAATCAGTATGCAAGTTAGGGGAGCTTGCATATGCAATTTGTATCATAGCGTTGATGCAAATCAAGGATGTCATGAGGACGACTAATGCATCCTTGGCACGAACAAGATCAGTGCATGCTTTCACCAAGGTCTTGCTTAAGTAAGGAAGCTGGAAATAGGCTTGCAATGACTTATATGTGTAAGACCAAACATGCAATATGCTTGGACAAGATTCGAAAATCAATGATGCATGGAAAATGCATCACCATTTTATGGCCTTGCACCCTTCGCAACAATGGTAAGTTGAACCGTGGAAGCTTGGTGTTTAAGACATCATGATTGCAAAGCATTTTACAATGGAAAATCGATGTGCATTTGCTTGGTGATCTTGGAAGCTTTGTGTACTGGTCATTACGTAACGAGTGGCGTATTGGGCAGTTTTGACCTACTGGACATATCATCGGGGGCGTAATTTTCCGGTCAATCACATAAACTTTCCTTTCTACATAAAGCAATAAGATGAAGAAGCGGCATACATAGTATGATGAAATTTTATTTAATTAGGTTAGTTGTACTCGCTTTATTCAAAACTTCCTCTTTCAAAGGGCTAGATTCTTTTCATCCTTTCAAGATTCACATCCCATAACCTCCGACATTGCACACTTAGCCTTTGACACCGCGGTTTGCTTGAACAATCTAGGAGATTTTGATTTCATAAGAATCATTATTAATCCACCAGTCGTGCAAGAATCGAATGTTCTTTCCGCACACAACTTTCAATTTGACACAACTTTGGAATTCGGTCCTAACCTGAAGGATCACCCGCCATATGCTCCTTCCGATAGCTGTTTTTAAATCCAAAACCAACAAAAACTTGGCATCATAACCATTTTTTCTCGTAGTTACTTTAGCATGTCTGTAATGCTTAAGAGCTAGAAAATACTTGTTAACAATCCTTAAATTCCTTATATAGAAACCTCTAAAACCTTTGGGTTACAAACCATTTTCCAGGAAACCCAACCCGTTTTGCTATTATCTTCATCTTCCCAATATGAACTTGCACATAACAAAATAAAGTTTCTTTACACAAAAAAAGTGAGCTGAAGAAGCTATATAAATAGTATAATGATACGCTCTCCAATGAACTTTTAATTAACTAGAATAGTTCTAGCCATCCCAAAATTATAATCCCAGTCCCAAAGTTAATTTTTGGGAGAGAAAAACAACCTTCCTAAAATTTAATCTAAAAATATATTTGGTACACCTAGATTTTCAATCCTGCTTTCGTCGCTAAATTATTACACTTTTAGTTGTCCCGATAGCTTATTCATCTTTGCTTATTTCTCTCTTTGTTAATAAAACATGCAAGTACGTGCTTTTTTGTTGAACAATTTTGCCAAATCCGCCGCAAAACAATCACAAAGAAAAACCAAACAAATAATGTTATGGCTGAGTCACGACCAGGTTGCTCTCTTTAAAGCCGTTTTCATGTTTCTGGCCTAAAATTGTGCAAACAGCTTCTTCCATGTCGCGTCGTCCCCAGGATAAAACAGCCGAGTAAATCTCTTTCACAATCACTCTTGCACTTTGAGAGTATGTGATACTTGTACACTTCTATTTCTTGCTCAAAATCAAAATTATAGAAAACAAGTGATAATCATACACTAGTTTTCTTTCTCTCTAAATTCGGATTTTTTTTTAAGAACTTCAAAAACATTAAAGAGAAAACTCGTTTTTCCAACCAAAATATATTTTATAATCAAAAGATCTTATAGATGAGTTTAATGAAAACATTAATATGGTTTAATAAAAATCATTTACTCTTCTAATATGAAACGGCAAAGAATTTATAACAAAATAAATTTCTTTTAAGAAGATCATTAAGACTATTAAAATAATAAATGGAAATACATTTTTTTTTTAAAACATATATTTCCAACAATCCCCCACTTATATTTTTAAAACATTGAGCAAGATTTATATAGTGATGTGCATAAATAAAGGTATCTTTCAATTCTGAACCTTTACATGCATAGTGTTAGGCTCTCGAAAAATCTGACCATAGAGTGAACGTAAGTCTTTGAACTCTAGGAGATAAGAGGATTGTCTAATACACACAAAACTATACTAGTGTAAAGTCTAAAGCCATCACATTACGTCCCTGTGCTTGAATCCCGGTTTAATGAATGATCTAGAGAACTGCCCATATTCTCATAGAAAGCGGCCACACTTTCACATCCATATAGGTGAGTCTATCAAGAGTACTCCTGTATCTAAGTACCCCACTCTAAATAGAGATATAAACATCATTAATAGTTTTAGAAGCAAAAACTCAACCTTAACTCGTTTCAGGATATCATGCGTGAGATGAATTCTCAAAAGCATGATTCCGTGTCTACATATTATCCGTGACTTAGTCCCATTTGAACCTACATTTTGGGATTTACATTCATAGGTAGGGATTACCTTTTGAACCTACTTGTGGAATCTTGAGTTATAGGTTGGGTATCAATCACGAACAACTATGTCCATGTCATTTGTGAATTGTTATTCCCTTTGAACCTATTTCTAGGTGGGTATCCATCATAAATGACTCAATTCTCAATGGGCATCAACATCATCCCATAAGATGTATTCACACCTTCTTATTAATCATTTCGTCAAAGGATCAACGATAACTCTTTTCAGACCATATATAATCCACTCTCATAGCCAAAAAAATGCTTTTTATCACCTTACATGTCGACTCTACCGTTGTAATTAACGGTTCTCAACTCTTGCAATAGCCGCGGTACTATCGCATTGGATTAATATGTTTGTTCTTCCTCTATATAGTAGAGGACTGAATCACTCCATCCCTTGGAGGATTCATTTGAGACGATATCTCAATCAGTATCACAATAATATCCTTAAAGGATTGTGGTAAACATTTTTAGATAGTGTATTTCTAGGTTTAAGGCTCTTTTCAGACACCTCATAACCTTCTCAATGTTTTACTAATTATCCATACATGGATTATTAGTAAATCTGCATATATGCAACCCCCACTACAGAAGTAATATACATACAGTCCATCACGTAGCAAGAAGCAATGCCATGCTACCATACTCATTTTCTTTTTCTAGTTCAATCACACACAATCACAAGCACTATAATACTAGAATGAAATGAGTGAAAACTAGTTCATAAAGACTATATTTTTTATTTCTTTACAAATCTTATTCGATGTAGTGGAATAGATCCAAAAGAAATGTTTCAATTCAAAATTTACACTATCTTCATCCAAGTCTTTCATGTCAAATAATAAACTAAGCATGTTCCGCCATTAACATCGACGAGTTAGAATACAAATTCAGCGAATCACTTATGCATATATAGCAAACAATCTTATGTATTTGTCACGTCACCAATTTTTGAAACCATTAGATTCAATTTCTTCAGAGCTTATGTCAAAATAAATGACTTAACAAATTTATATGCATTTCGTTCTTATGGGAACTATAGAGTTTTTCATGCTTGGTTTACATAGATTCGACATTTAACTCATTCAATATATTTTTCTACATATGATATACAACAAATCACGCATCGTAGAAACAATATCACCAATCAAGAATGTAAATCCAGCGACATAAAAGCAAGTATCAAAATTAATTACCTTTTCTCTATTTGTAAAACTCAAACTTTTGGTTCTTAATGTTGTAGGGCTTGTAGCCCGTGGATGTGCGGTCCAATATAGTGTCTAGGGTCTTCTTCGTACTTGTATATAAAGGACTATATTGGTGTAACACATTGGATGATGATCAATAGAATTCTCTCTTTGCCTCTCCATCTTCTCTATATTTCCCACTACAAAACGTTATCATGCACGATGCTATACCGAAGAGCTAAATTCGGTCGGTTGATATTATATTATTTTTTTCGCTGGAATGAAATCAATTAGCTAAGAAATTTTCGTTGGAATCAAATCAATCAGATAAGTTGCATCTACTTTCTCCTATATTTTTCCCCCTTTTTACTGGTTTTGATTTTGGCATATGCAATATAATTGTATCTCTATATATTGGATCTATTAAATCCATGGGGAAAAATTGATTTGATTATGAATTAGAGATTATTTTGATTTAATTAATCCGTTTGTAGGAAAAAATTGATTTGATTATGGATCAGGGGTTATTTTGATTGGTCGTACTGATTAGGGATTATTGTCGAATACTGTGTTTGTATCAATCCTCCATTCATTTTCGTTCTATACTGGGCATGTAGTAATCATGTAGAATTATTTAATCATGAAACTTTTCCGTTTTTTTTAATCCTTGTTGTATATTGGGCACGCACATAGTAATCATCAATCATTACTTTGATCAATCAACAAGAATTATTTCGATTAATCTCGTTTTGTGATTTCTATGAATGAGTGTAGATTCAGATCTGCGGAAAACGTCTATTCGCGTTCCGAGAAGAGGGTAGAAACCCGACCCGACCCGCCCGCTTCTAACTCGTTCGGCTTCGATCAGATCCCGTCCCGTCGGCCACAGCCTGTCCCTGGGCCCCAGGCTTTCCTATCCAGTCCCGGTGCGGTCCTGTTCCGGCTGCAGCTGTCCCCAGTCCCAGGATGTTCTGTCCTGTTTGTTTTGTTCCGGGGCGTGCATGATCAAGGCCGTTCCGGTTTTGTATATGTACTGGGGGAACCAAAGTATATGCATAGATGCATATATACGCACAGAAGTTTGGTATATTATATGCACTGTAAAGTGGAAACTAAAGCACGACTTGAGGTACGTTTCTAATGTTAATGTGCGCTCTAATATTGAATATTTGTTGGGCTTATTTATTTATTTGAAGAACATGCCTAATTCTGTTTTTTTTTCTTAAGATAAGTCCATAAGCGGTCAATTTAAATTATGAGTGCCGATCTCGATCATTAAGAATTTTGGTCTTAATGTTATTTAGTTCTCTTGAATATGATATTGGCTATAATTGAATGGGGTCTTTTGTTCAATTGGTTGTACCAACTCGATTCAAATATGTTTATTTGGGGTTTAGAAGTACTTGAACACCGTTGTTAAAGTAATTAGTATTTTCTTCCCAAAATTTGAATGTTCCGTGGAATGTAATCCACTTGCTTGACTATTAATTTGTCAGTAGTTTATACGTTCAAATAAAATTCACATGTATTCCAATTTTTGCGGAAGAACTCACAAAAGATGATATGAGTCAGAAAATTTCCATTTCTCTACTTCATACATGATACTAACGAACCAGTATATGTTGAAATATGACAACAAGAGAACTATCTTTAGTAATATATTCAACCTAAAGTAAGTGGTTTACATGTGTAGTGAGATTCTCTTGGCCTATTGAGATAAAGGAATTTCTCAAATTAAGCTAAATGTAGCAAAATTGAAAATGGAAAGAACCCCGAAGTAATAAGGGTTAGACGTAATGACTCATATAAAGCATGTGAAAAGGGACATATATATCATGAGACAAAGATATATTTTTCCAGTAGTAATGACACCAAAGTACATGTATCAGCTGAATATGGGATGAAGCTAAGATGTAATTCTAGCTCCCATCATAAATGAAAGAGTTGGAAATGTACCTGGTCATAGGTGTTGATATATACAATGTAATGTGTGTATCATAGTAGCAACCAATTTTCACATCAACTTTAATGGCAACAAGAACTTTGACTGGCCAATTGACTATCTTATTCAGTTGAACTAGATCCAATGTTTGCACTTATGGAATGAAAACACGAGACATAAATTCTCTAAAGCACTTGAGATATATTGGGTGAAATGTAATATATATCACTCTAAATTACTTGAGTTGAATCCCAATTTTGTTACGTAATAAGGCCACACCACTTAGTAAAACTGTCAAGACCCAAATGTCTAACTGATAGTTATTTTTCTTCCACTAATTTAAGGAATATACACTAGTTGTTGAACTAATTCCTTATAATGTAACTACGATGATTGGATTATCGAGCGAAGCACTGCTCATAAATTTGTTTTCAAGATAGAACAAAGACGTCACAAAATCTCTACATGTACCAAGAGATAATCACACCTTGTTAAATTCCATAAAAACCCATGCAAGTGGATATCATGTGGAAACTCACAATGATGAGAATGTAATTAAATGCATTTTCTTATAGTCTCTAATGTATTAGAGAAACTAGTGAGTCAATCTAGTGAAATTTAAATCACTATAATATTTGGATTATTGAACCCATACTGACTCCGACGATGAAATGTTGGGAATTGACTCATACAAGCTTTGGGCATAACCATAAAGCGACTTTGGTTATGACATGATGATTGTTTTGAAAGAACTCGTACAAACATCTTTATTTGAGTGAACGAAAATGGGAAAAATATTGACATAATGCGAAGTGACGGCATATCTCACAATAAGTGTTTTCTAAAATACTAGATGCACCCCCCTTCCCATTATGCTTTTAAAGTAAGGAAGCACATCGCTCATTTTACAAAGTCTATTGTAAAAAGGATTGATATCATCCAAATATGCAAATGGTAAACAGCCTATATTACAAAGAAAACAAGGTGAAATTTAGAAAAATATTCATGCAGAATGCGGACCATTAAAGTGACTTATGGCTCTGGTGAATGTTTTGATATTTTGGAATAGTTATAGTTCCCAAGAAATTTGCGCTTGAAAACTCCTAGCACATATTACACAATGCAAAGTGCAAAGGCTCACCACCCTTGTTAATGCTAGAGAATTTACATCAAAAGGTCTTGATGAATATTGCATGTTTAATAGGATCAATATAGAGCATCTTATACCCAATGGTCTCTCAGAGGCTACCATCAAAGGTTACAGATGGTGTCTAAGGAATAGGTTATGCGTACTAACCTACCTTTTATTACTTTGGGGATATGCAATATTACGCGCATCTTTACTTAATTCGTTTTTAGACCCCAATATTAGTCAACCTTTTTTGTGTACCAGTTGGTAACTGGATTTAAGCCTGACATTCGTGTTCTTACGCATTTTTGGTTGTACAATACATGTGCCATTACGATTCCACATCGTACTATAATGGGTCTTCAAAACTGTTAAGTAGTTATGTTGGAAATGAGTTCCCAACAATTATCCGCATTTTTAAAACCTTTGACAGGAGGTCTCTTACCGCTAGATTTGCGGGTTGTCATTTTAATGAGACAGTCTTCCCGTTGTTAGGGGGAGATAAGAAAACGTATTTTCTAAGGGAACGACAGGAATTGTCGTGGTGTGTTCCCACTGTGTCTCATATTGATTCTTGTACTCCACAAATGTAATGTGAAGTGACAAAGAATAATCAATTTTCAGAATGTACACTGATGTCGCTAAAGTGACAAGATCACACATACCAACCGAAAATATTCCCGCAAGGTTAGAAATCCTCGGTATGGGGTACACCATAGACTAAAGTGTTGCAACTACACTTGGTGGAAGTGTAGTTGAGGCCGTGGCTCAATAAAGGAAGATGGAGAGACCACCAGGTTCGATCAATGCTCACCTAGAAAGGAAGTAGATGAGTAAGGCACAACCTAATTTGTATCATTAACGAAATCATATCATTTGATTGTCTCTGACTATGTCCATGAATCAATACTAGAGGACGCTCCGAAGTTTTAAATGATTCAAGAGAACAATGAAATCCTGACGGATTATGAGAATGCACATGAGTCAATGGAAGGATCATGCGTGTACAGTGATGATATAATCCATAAATAGTTTCTCCAGAAGAAGAGCACAATGAGATCGAACCATGCTTTATTTTGATTAATTTAAAATAAATAGCATATTTGGCCTATATAATCCAGGTAGAACTTGGTTCTTTGACAAATATACAGGTATTTGGTATGGTAGTGCTAACCAACCAAGTGTAAAGCCTATTGGACATACATGATTAATTTTTCACAAAGCATAATGATAAGAAAGAAGTCTTAAAGTTTAAAGACTCGCCTTGTGGCGCGAGGTTTCTCACAAAGCCCTGGAATTGTTCTCTTGTAATGAACTTTATAGTGTTCCACTACTTAGTTAGCTTGGTAATTTCAGAAGGACTTGAAATGCAGCATATGAATGTGGTTGTTACGTATCTCTGAAAGAATCAAGAGATAAAAGATATTTACAAAAGTACTTGATAGCCTTTTGTTTCCCAAATAAAGTGACTCTAAACCACATAGTGCGTTTACAGTTAGATAGAACACTCACTTTTAGATTGAAGCAATCATGCGGATATGTTATACCCGTCTAAGTGGCAATTTTATTTGGAGGGGATAGACAAGTAAGTTATTTTTCCTTGCGTATTCACAAGAAAGTTCCTGATTTGGAATTGTAGCTATCTATGTCAATGGTAAAGATGTAATGGGTACTCTTGATGTAATAAGAGACCTTAAAAGCTATTTGAAATCCGAATTTGAGATGAAAAATATGGGGAAATCTCGACCGAATACTGAGCTTGTGGTATATTATTCCACCAGTTTGCATATGTTTAAAGTTCTCAGGCAATTTAACAAAGACATGCATCCTGATAGCACTTCCACGATTAGTCGAGGTTCAAATGTAAGTAAGTGACCATTTCGTCTAAAGGAAGATGACGAAGATGTATTGGGAGATGAAATTCCCATATCTAAGTACAATATACGCATTGTTGTACTTAGTATAGTAATAACTCGATTAAATTTTACACCCTCATGGAACTTGTTAGCTAGATATAGCTCAGCGCCAACGCAACGTCATTGGAATGGTACAGTGAATGTAATCATGTAAAAGTAACTATTGACATGATTTTGTTTTATCCATGCAAAGACATAAAAAGGAATGCTAAAGGAACTGCAATCCAAAGGTTGTTGATTATGAAGGAACAATAAGCTTGTAATCAGGGGGAGATATGGTAGACTATTTTCTAAGTCATTACCGATATTCAGTGGCGAAAAGTATATAAATAAAAGGAACTGTCTGGAACAACTCTGAAAGTAATCAGGGGGAGGATCCAAGGATATGATCTCGACATATTTTAATCAAAAATGAAGTTGTGTTGTACTCTTTTTCCCTTATATCGAGAATATTTTTTCCCAAAGGGTTTTGTTACTCGACAAGGTTTTTAGCGAGATCAGAATATCGCGATATCAATATTTCGCGAGACTAATAAATGACGACATTGCGAAGGAGTCGCAGGGAAGTAAAATAAATGACGCAATGAATGACGACAGCCAGAACATGAGGAAGATATGAAAATATGGCGAAGTTTAAGAGTGTCGCGAGAATTAATACATGTACGCTTGCGATATTTCGCAAGTCATTCCCGAAAATAAAGGACAGCTAAGCTGTCATCCACGTACTACCCTATATAAAGGGTTGAGTAAATCATTAAGGAGAGAGTTCTTTTTGAATTGTTAAGCAAGTCATTAAGAGAGAAAAGTTTTAGAGTGATTGTAATTCTATAACTCATTTCTATTTCATGTTGTAAAGATTCAAGTATTTCATCAATAGGAATCACAATCATTCATCTTAAAATGACTTAATTGTGTATATTCTAGTGAGGGGTGTAGTGTAGGATTTCCGCAAACTACATAATGGCGCTAGAAATAGGGATTGAGTAGAGATCAACCTTGTGAATTGAAAGAATCGGGAGTAACAAGAAAGAAATTTCGTATAATTTTCAACAACTTACCGAACTTGAGAAATGGCTAGAAGAAGGAATACATCAGAACAACCAACAACTGTTAGAAGAAGCGGGAGATTAGCTGGAGAAAGGAGAAATGAAGTAGGTGAACCATCAAGAATAAACGCAAGAGATAGAGAAGAAGGCCAAATTCAACCACCACCTAATAGAGTAATAGATTATGATAGGGTGAGTGTGCATACATGGAGATCAGATTCTATGGAAGAAAGAGAAGAAGTGCAACAATTGATAAATAATGGACAAGAGGAGAGAAATCGAGAAGAGGTGGGAGAAACAATTCATGGAAATGAAGAAATCGCAGCATTAGAAGCATTGAGGCAAACAATACATGAAGAAAGGCGATTAGAAGCGGAAGAACGTGCAAATTTAACAAGGCAAAACCATGAGTTAAGAATGGAAAATATGAGGTTGCAGAATAGAAGGTCGAGAAGTAATACCGGTGTCAAGATCGGGATCGGTTGGAGAAGATATGATGAGAACATTACCTGTGGAAAACATTAATGAAGACAATCTAGAAAGAGAGCCAAATCCCAGTAAGGATGCTGCGAAAGAAGAGAAGTGGTGTGTATTCCACGTCCTGAAATTCTACAGAATGGCCAAAATGACTAAATCAAGAAAATAAGCAACGTCAAGTGCGAATAATCCAATTGGTGAAGAAAATCGGAAGAAGGAAGAAGAATACCTGTATGGGAGAGAAACACGGAGGAAACAAAAGGAGATTGAAGATGACATCGAAAAATATTATATTGAACAAGCGCGTCTAGCTTGCGAAAGGGAAAGATTAAGAGTAGAAATGGAAGAACGGAATTGGAGGAAGCAATTCGGCAGAATAATCATGACAATCGAGAATGAAGGCGCGAGCAAAATCGCAACAATGGAAATATCAATGAAGAATATGAAAGAATACAAAGGAGAACCGATAGACAAGCAAGAAGAGAAAATGATAGATATAATGGTGTGCGAACTCGTGAACGAGATGAAGGAGAAAGTCGCAGAGAAAGAAGAGAAGAAAATGATGAACAAGAAAATCAAAGTAGACATGAACGCAAGGAGAGAGGCGAACTAAAAAGACCAATAAATTCGAATCTGATGTAAATGAACAAATCTTGAGAGAGTTGGCAGAGATGAGAGGAATGTTGAACAATAGAAGGGGAGGAGGAAGAAGACAATTGGATGAGGCCATCGAAGAGGCTGCGAAAACCCCTTTTACACTAGAGGTGCGATTAGGAGGAATACCCCCAAAGTGCAATTTACCCGCATTAACCAGCATTTTTGATGGAACAACTTGCAATACAACACATCAAAGCGTATGTGAGATGTATGCTACAATGGGAAAATCATGATGCCATATTGTGCAAATATTTTGCATCAAGTTTAACAGAGAAGCACCGAAATGGTTTGAGGGTTTACCAAGAAACACAATCACGTCATTCAACCATTTACAAGCTATATTCTTAGGGGCATATATAAGTAACAACTCCTCGCGACCAGGAATTGAAGATGTATTTGGGATGAAACAAAGAGTTGGCGAAAGTTTGAGACACCTAACCAGAGATGGAAGACAATGTGTAGCGAAATGGTCGGACGAGTGGATGAAAGATATCTCATTCTATCATTCATAAACGCTATGTTCGCAACCAATTTGTTATATATTCAAATTTTTAGAGTCAAGAATACAATTACAATGACTGAGTTGCGAGAACTTCAGGAGGAATATATTGCTCTAGAGGAAAGGCAAAATGAGATGGAATCATACCCGATTGCGAATACAAATTCAAATGTCACGAATGCAAGCTTATTACCCAAATTGATAAACACAAGAGCGAGCACTTCCAAGGGAAACAAGAAAGGATAATAGATGATGGACAGCCAAAGATAGTAGCTATGGGAAGCCGTGATAAGGAAGAATTTGAAAGGGAAAGGAACTACTACAACCGTGGCGGTAATAACAAAATTCAAAGACTTGATCATCCGCAAGAAACTTATGGAGGTCGAAGGCAGAATTATCATGGAGGGCAGCGAAGTCACAGAGTAGTATGGGAGGAAATCAAAATGCCACCACTAAATACTAGTGTGGAAAAAATATGGGAAGCTATACTCTTGATGGAAAACATACATGCACCATGGAACATGGGAATGAGCTTAGTTCATTCTTACCACCGCTTTCATGGACACCTAACAAATGACTCGCAAATATAAAAAGAATCATCCTCGAATAATTGACCAAGGAAAGTCAATCATTTTCTAAAAAGTGAAGAGAAGGTTCAACCGTTACCACCACCGCCTTAAATGCATAGGACAAACTCAAAGAAAGGGGAAAGAAACATTCGTAATAGAAGTTGGAGCAAAAGCTAAAAATTTATTTTGCAACTCCATTGTACATTCATACCGAACAATTGAAGATTTTCATGATAATATTCTCAGTAGGGTTTTTTGCGAGGATGCGATAATAAAGAAGTGATGAACATCGCGAAGAAATCGCAGATTAAAAGAATGGCAAATGCAGATTATTTCGTTCACTGCGAAGAGATTCCCGAAGGCGAGAGACGCATGATAGCCCATTGGTCGTAAAATTGAAATTAATCCAAACTCCGTAGATGGCGAAGATGATGAAGCGAGAAAATTCCCGGGCAATCAATAGAATCTTAATTGATACAGGGAGCTCGAAAACATCTTTTTTTACCATACTTACAAGACTATGGGTGGGAAGGATGAAGATTTGATACCTTCGACATATAAAATATATGGTTTCAATGGCACAAATGAATAAGCCTAAAGGAGAAGTTCATATGAGAATACCCTTGCAAGGATTATCAACTCAAGTTTTGTTCTGTGTAGTCGATGTGGAATCCCCTTATAATGCATTGATCGGACGGCCATGGTTGCATGAAATTCGGTGTAGCGTCGACTTATCATCGTTGTATAAAGTTTCCTCATCCTAGCGGTGTTGGAGTTATAAAGGGAGACTGGATGGAAGGACAAAAATGCTATGAGATTGATGTGGAGAGTTGTGAGGAAAGAGCTGCAAAAAGGAAGGGCTGGAAGCAAAATATAAAAGATGAACAAAGAAGAGAAAGGTTGATGGTGGATACCATAGATACAAGAGGCGAAGATACATTGCGAAGCAAGTGCATGAAAACAGTTGAAAATTAAGATGGAAAGGAACCATTAAGAGGTTTGAATGGTGCAGAGGCGAGAGCAGCATGAGCAAAAAGTGTAAGAAATGAATAATCATTATTATCAAAATGAATGACAAAGGCATATCAAGAGTATGAGGAAGAAATAATAATTGAAGCAGAAATATGCGAGAATCTCGCCATCAAGAATGTATGAAAATTTGATTGAAGAATTGAAATGAGATTACAATACACAAAGCAAGATTGTGCGATAGCTTCGCAAACAAAATAACAAGAGAAAACCAAAAATGAATGATTGAATGAATTAACAAAAATGAAAGAGTGAGTGAATGGGACGAACCTTTATGGCGTACACCCTAGTTCGCGAATGATATTTCATAAGAGGCAAATGTAAGACCTAAAGTGCGTCATATAATGGGGTATCTCTTGACATGGCTCGGGGGAAAAGGTTACACCGCCCGGAACCCGAGTCATGAAAATTTGGGGCCCATGAAAGCCTATCCGGAGAGATACCTTGGATTTCCAACTATATGTATAAGGTTATACCCTCGGTTGGACGCCCGAGGTCTCTTCCAAGGAGTCGTGTATGCTCAAGGCGCCGAGGTACACGGTTGATCCAAGAGTGCCTGGGACATTTGAAGTGTCTCGGCCATTCTTGGCAAGTCTTGGCACATCTTTTCGGCCCGAAGAAAACTCCACTTAGGGTGTAGTCTCGTAACCATAAACCCTATAGGTATAAGGGATAAGAGGCTTCAAAACAACTGGTTGTTGTTAAGACCGGATGGGAGGAGCTAGTCTTGTATGGCCGATGTACGCCTCCTTGAAGGGGCAACCTGGGAGATGATAAGGGCGGCACCCTCTATTAGGGAGCTGAAAAGTGTCAAAAGACGGCAATGTCATGGGGCTTTAAGTTCGCAAGAATTTTTAGGCCTGTCATATTGTCGCAACATAAACATCCTGTAGAGACAAAAATACTAAGAAACTGATAAGACAAGATCAATGGGTCGTTACATGAAAGTGTAACGACGTCCTGCTGCGATTTTGTCGCAAAACATCAATGTCATGGGACTTTATGTTCGCAAGAATATTTAGACCTGTCATATTGATGCAAAATGAGGGGTGGAAAAATAAGACCTTTAACTAGGAAGGCAAAATAAGACCACACAAAAACAAGGATAAGACAAGATCAATGGGTCATTACATGAAAGTGTAACGACGTCCTGCGATTTTGTCGACAAGAAATTAAGAAGAATTTCAACATAAATGATGATAAGATAACACAAGAAATTGAGTAAGCAAACAAGCTTGCGAATACGATTATATTTCTTCATTTATTTGTGGAGAATCAGCAACATCAGTTGCGAAATTAAGAAGTATCATTACTTAAAGATTATCAACTTAATTTCTCTCATGTGAAAATAAATAACAAATAGGCAAGTATGGGAATGATTAGAATAAAACTTGTTATTTATTTTCATATGATAGATTTACAAGAAGAGATTACAAAATGGAAGGTTAGAAGGATAAATGTACAAGTATCACAAGAAGAGAAAGGAAAATGGAACAATCTAGCAACTTATTCTTCTTCATCGATTCTTTATCAGATTCCTCTTCTTCACTTACATCACTATCAGAGACATCTGAGCAAGGCATATTTTTAGGAATTTCATTGAGAAGACAAGGATATGAAGAAAGAGGAATGTTGTGGTCATTGCAAATTTTTTCAATAGTTTGGTTGCGAAAACGAACAACATCATTATTGAAATTCGCCACAGTAGTTTGTAGTTGCTTCTTCATCTTAGAATATTAGTCATTGCGCGAGAGAAGTCTTTTGCAAGTTGTGCTTTCTCGCATTCAAGTTCCTTGATTCTAGTTTGAAACCTCTTCTCGATTCTCGCGAACAAATGACAATGAGTTAGCAGCTTAATAACAGATTTCATAAAAAAGAAGCGGAAAAATAATGAAGAACAAGAAACAACCTTCTCGTCAGAAAATCATATCTTTAACCAAGGCAAAGATGCTCGGCATGAAGACCGACGCTAACACCTAAGTTATTTCCTCGGCATTATCTAAAACCTTCGCAGCCCAAGCGAATTCATCATCATTATTTATGACAAGAAGTGAACGAATTTGATTTTCTCGCTCATTAAGTATGGCATTTTGGCGAAGGGATTCATCTCGTTCAATTTGGACTTCAAGAATAGTTTTTTGGAATTTCGCTAATGCTTGAGCCCCTTGATTAGCAATGCGATCCTTATCATCTATAAGGCTGCTAATTTTCTTCCTTAGAATATTATTATTCTCCTGAGAGCTAAGATAAAAACGTTTAAATCGGTTGGCTAAACCTAAACTAGATCTATGTTCAATTTCTAAAATATGAAATTTGGTTCGAAGTTCATTTAATGAGAGAGAATTAGTCTTGTTTGAAGAACTACTTAAAGATTCATTGAGATGAGCGAGAAGAGCATCATCATCCATAGGTTCAGGGAATGAATGGAGAAGGATGGCTTCACGGAAAGATTATAAATGTTTGCGAAAATGATAAGTCGTGCAAAGAAAAAATAAATGGCAAAGTAGAAATGGAGAAAAAAGGAGGGTGTTATACCATAAAGTTGTTGATTAGAACTTTGAAGTGTAGATATTTTGTCCTTCTCGGGAAGAAGACTCAACTTCCAACCGTTGAATTTTTTTCATCCTTCTTGCGAGATGTCGCAACTTCAATTTCTAGTTCTTTGATCTTCTCTTTAAGTTGAAGATTTTTCTTTTCAAGATTGTTGCGTCTTTTCTCGAGGTCTGAGGCAACAACAAAGGAAGCTCTCCCAGACTATAAAGAAAGGTAAAGAAATTGTTAAGATAAGGTTTATAATCGAAATTACAGAGAAATAGAGAAATATGAACATACCAAAGCACTGAGTGCATTCAAGAAACTGGGAGTCATTGTTCGAGAAACCCCGCGAAAAGAATCATTATCCACTAGCAGGGGAGCATCGCAAATATTAGCGAGAGCTTCGCAAGTAGCAGATAAATGATCATCTCCCAATCCTTGCATAGAATCGGAGAAGACACTAGACAATTGCGCCATAGCAGATTCGACCGAATGATTCTCCTTTGCAGAAGAAGTATCAACCTCATTTTCATCTTCGTCAGAATTCTCGCTGGTTTGGGAACTAGAACGAGAAGAGGGATGGATTTTCCGTTTTTTAGAAGATGGAGCAGAAGATTTATCCTTGCGAAGAGTGATTTTATTCTTGCCTTTAACCTTCGCAGCTTCGGGAATGTCAATTTCTTCAACGCCAACCTTTGCACACGAATGAAGATAAGAAACAGAGGCAACAATATTGTTAAAAATAACAAAAGAAAGTATTTCTTACTTCATCCGTGATTGATCGGAGTATCGCCAGACTACTCGCCTTTGGACGTCTTCTATAACTCTTTTTCAATTTGATAATCTGAAAATTTTGCAAGCTTAGTAAATATAAGAGGAAGGAAATATCGTAAAGCAAACCCGAAATAGGAAATATACCTCTTTTGCCTTCTCGGGCCACTTAAATTCCCAAGGACGATAGTCTCAGATTCAGGAGTGTATGAGAACCTGCAATATAAGGTCCGCTCAAAAATAGAGGAACAACCCACCACTTCTCATCTTTGGAGTACCGAGGAACATTATTTTTGCCCGAGTGCCACAATATCTTGCATAAGCAGACTTATCACTGAAATATTATCTTTCCTCTTCAATCGAGCACCCCAAATGTAGATTTATCATTTCTCATATTTATTACTTCATAATTTTCAAAAAGTTTTCTACGGTATACTTCTCAGTGACTATTTTTAAACTTGCGAATCTAGGATCTTTGACATCGTCAGGATATAAAGATCCCTTACCAGCGCCACGGTTGGCGAATTCAAGCATTAGACGGATGCAATCACCGCTTAATTGATAAATAGCTCATGAGAATTTCTCATGAGCAAGAATTTCATAGAATAAAGGCATCTCGGGATTGTAGAGAGGAATGGGAAGGCCTGTGAGGATTTGACCTAGCGAGATTATGATTTTCTGATCATCACACTGATGATCAGAAAACAACTTTGCAGAAAGTATAGATGAAGATTCTTGATCAGGAATGGTTGATAGGATGAAGCCCTTCTCTTGTAAATTCTTTTGAGCTTCATTAAAAAGGGGTTTATATATACGACCAAGTGAAGCCATTTTTAGAGTATGGGAATGATTAGAGAATTGAAGATCAAGAGAAAGAAAGAAGGGAAGATTTACAGCAGCAGAAGCGCAGATTGCGGAGGAAGAGAGTTGAAGAAAAGTTGCAGAGGGAAAATAAAAGAGAAGAAGAGAAGGGTGAAAAAATTATATATAGAGAGAAGAATCCTCGAGAAAACAAATGCATTTAATGCGAGATGGGACATGAATGGTCAAGAATAAATGGTCGAAAGAGACGTGTCAAGAAAAGAGTGGAAGAAGAAACATCTGTAATAAATTCCGTGTAAAAATACGGGAATGAAACAGATGAAGATGAGCAGTTGCGGCATTTCAAAATGTTGGTTCTCATGACATTCTCTCCTTCGCAGAGAAGATATGAGAAGAGGCAAGATGTAAGATCAGAATATCGCGATATCAATATTTCGCGAGACTAATAAATGACGACATTGCGAAGGAGTCGCAGGGAAGTAAAATAAATGACTCAATGAATGACGACAGCCAGAACATGAGGAAGATATGAAAATATGGCGAAGTTTAAGAGTGTCGCGAGAATTAATACATGTACGCTTGCGATATTTCACAAGTCATTCCCGAAAATAAAGGATAGCTTAGCTGTCATCCACTGTGTACTACCCTATATAAAGGGTTGAGTAAATCTGTTAAGGGAGAGAGTTCTTTTTGAATTGTTAAGCAAGTCATTAAGAGAGAGAAAGTTTTAGAGTGATTGTAATTCTATAACTCATTTCTATTTCATGTTGTAAAGATTCAAGTATTTCATCAATAGGAATCATAATCATTCATCTTAAAATGACTTAATTGTGTATATTCTAGTGAGGGGTGTAGTGTAGGATTTCCTGCAACTACACTAAAAGCATCAAGTATGTTGAACGTTGAAGACATAAAGATCGCCTTGATATTATTGATAATATATGAATCAAAGAAATGAAACACGATAGTCTGTTAAGCAACGTAACTTCCAGAATCAACAACACGGTCTTATAAACAATCAAGTCACCAAAGTAAAGTGTGATAAACTCCTTTTGACTACATTAGACTAATGAAAATTGTCTGACATCATGGGGAGCATCTAATGGTGTGTTAAACTATTTTCCTTCACCGAGGTTGCTTTTTACCACATGGTTTTGTTACTCGGAAAGGTTTTTAATAAGGCAACATATGCGAGTCCATTTATGTTCTAAGTTTGCTTAATATTGTACTCTTTTTCTTTAGTTCAGGTTTCGTCCCTCTGGATTTTTCCTGACGAAGTTTTAACGAGGCAATTAACTTAGACTCATTGGTCTTTGAAGATCGTATTGTATGTGAAGAACTACATGTAAAGAACGAGACAACATGTGAAGTACTACATGTGAAGAGTTGTACCAAGGTTTTATCACACAGGGTTTTTCCTTGTCAAGGTTTTAATGAGGCAATTGATTTCGGCACAAGTCATCAAGGAGAAGACGACATTTGAAGAACTCTATTCGAAGCAATACATGTGAAGCACTGCATATGAAGTTCTACTGGACCGCACAAGGGGGAGTGTTGTAGGGCTTGTAGCCCGTGGATGTGCGGCCCAATATAGTGTCTAGGGTCTTCTTCGTACTTGTATATAAAGGAATATATTGGTGTAACACATTGGATGATGATCAATATAATTCTCTCATTTCCTCTCCATCTTCTCCATATTTCCCACTCCAAAACTTAATTTTTTTTTTCTCAAAGATTAAAATTATGAGGAGCTAAGTATCTCAAACAAGGTAAGAATTATGACTAAAATTCTTTTTAGTCTTACTACTTACACATCTGTTCTTAATGATCTTGTGATGTCCATTTCTATCTAACTCTTTAATCTAAGTTTAGTGTTCAAACATACATATGGTAAAGAATCCCCACTATTTTTCGACTCAAAAGGAAATTCCAAATCAACACCAAATATCTAAAATTGAGAAGTTATTTATGCAAATTGCATTTCTACCCACGTTCATTCAAAATTTCTATAGAATTTGTTAGATGTCGGATTTCTGTTTAATACCAATTCAAAAACTAAAAAGTTTCCTCAGCTCATACTAAAATTAGAAATAATTTTTCTAAGCGCAAATAATTTCTCCAAATTCATATTTGACGCGCTATGCGTTCTTGCTCATATAACTAATAAAGGGATGATCCAATTTCAAAATAATTTTGGCACAATAAGAGGACGACCAAATAAATATTTTTGTGAAGACAACATTGTATAATTCACTACTGAAAAGATCAGTCTTAGTCACCATGTTAGACTACGTGAAACACCAAAAATATTTTATAAAATTCTCAAACATTTAATTTCATCTGATGCGTTTGCAAACTAGTAAGATTGGGAGTCTACATGTTTTGGTAAATTGGGTAAAATTAGATACACGTTACTCAAAAAAAAAATCTTAGAAAAGTTTAGAGTAAAACAAAACATGCTTATACTCATCACTAACTCAAAAAAATTTCATAGGCGCAAGATGAAATCACATATTTCAAACATTCAAAGCTTCTATCATATCATATAAATAATATAATATTTGGTTCAAACATTCCATTGATAACTTATCTATTGTAGTAGTGCAATGATCAATTTCGAAAAAAATCTTAATCTTGTTAAAAACGAGAAGGGGGAAACTAGATTTTTTTCTCATTTTGGTTGTATGAACATCTTTAACAAGATAGTTCTACCCAAAACAAACTTTTGAGACCATACCAATACCAAAAATCCTAGAGATATGAGTATAACTCAACAACACTTTCTTTTAAACGATTTGGTTCAACTTTTGAACCATAACCTATCAAAACAAACATGGTGTAAAACACCAATGTATACCAACCTATCACCGTATCCACATTTCACATTAACTTAGCTTGAAAAGCATTGTTAATAACATTTGATATTCTTGCAATGCCATGTCGTAAGACTTGGTTTAAAGCAAGCATATCAAATAACTTCATAATTAAAATTATGTTCATTTCTTGGTGAGAGTTGGTATTCATATTTGTTTTGACTAGGTTTCTTATTCTTTTGGTTTTGGTTTGGTGTCAAATTGTATCTCATAAGTTCCAAACTTGTATGAGTCACACATATATTGTCATAAACAATAATTCTCAATATCTAGTTTCCATACAACTCATTCTAAGATTGAACAATCAATTTATTTCAATCTAGAATGCAATTATTTGATCACCACAATAACTAAAAATAGTTCATCAAACATACCTCATTTGCTTTGAAATCTCAACTGGTCATAAACCAACGTCCACTCTTTCCACACCAACAAAATAATCAGCAAACCATTGCCCCATTACGTCGATTAATATCTAGTATTTACTCGCAATTTTCGTTTTCATTGGGAAACAAAAACTTACTCAAGTAAGTGAAATTATCACCTGTCACAATCATTTAAATGCAATAAGTAAGGTATGCACTTATGCAAGTACTAAAAAATCAAATAAAAATTAGAACTCCAAGTATCAAACAAAGTAAAGTTCTATAGTTATAACGACATAGATTATAACTTTCTACTAAGCATTTTATCAAATATTTGTGGCGCACTAGTTTGATTTCCAATAATGATCTTATATTTTTATTCCCAAAATAAAATTAAAGTAATAAAATCGAACATGATTCTTGAAAAGGCGAGGGTACCCAAATATACCTCAAGCTAAAACTTTTCCTACCTATAAGTCCTTTCTCCGAAAGTGATTGTCTATGGAATGAGTCGAGACAATACAACTAATCGGTTCACACTTCGTGTGATCGTCTATGGATACGAGATCGAGACAATACAACAACGAAGTATGTTTACTTGATACAAAGGTTCGGACTTAACCAAACACAATAGGATTGCTTATCAAGTAAATAGGAATTAACGTTTGTGTAATTTACTTTAATTATAATAAAACAATTATAATGCGGAAAATAAAAGTAAATGACACAGCAAGATTTTGTTAACGAGGAAAACGCAAATGCAGAAAAACCCCGGGACCTTGTCCAGAATTGAATACTCCCAGGATTAAGCCGCTACACAAAATTACACCTAACTTCGTATAGTTGAGACCAAGTAACTAAACCTATAGTTCACCTAGTTCCATCTGTATTCCCACGCCTCCGACTTATGAATAAGTCACGTACTTGGAACAATTCCTTTGGTTCGTATTCCAAACAGTAAAGGAACAGCAAATCTGTTTGGTATCAACTCTATTCAACCAAGTGATATGAGTCGGACAAAGGCTCTTCCGTTTATCTTAACATAAACTCCTTCGTCGGGTCCTTAGATCTATCTTATGTTCAATTACCGAAGTAATCGTTTAAGATTAAGCCAACAACACCTTTAATTCGAAGAACCGTGTTGATTCCGATCTACTCAATTAATCAATCCAATCTACCACAAGGATAAACCGATTATTAATTGGATCCACTTTTACCCAAACAAGTATTGTGCACACCAAAGATTATAAAACCCAAGCCAGATCTTTAATATCTTCTTTGTCTTCAAATCTTCTTAAATCTTCAATAAAAACCTGCACACAATCACTTGAATCTCTTGTGATCAATCACGCATAGAACGAAGTCTGTTAACAATGGATTATCACAAGATCGTCTTTAGAACTCACAACAGTCTAAAGATCCCCGTCGAAACTCTGAACTAGTTTGAGTGAATCTTATATCAAAAGAGAAGATTCTCAAGAATAAACAAACTCGGTGCAATCAGATTTCAACCACCGTTAGTCAATCAAATCAATCGAAAACAAAAGATAAACCTCAATTATCTAGTTTCCCAACAACGGTACACGCTAGAGCTTCTCAATCCAAAAGAAGACTTTAAACTGAGCGACCGTAAGAGATTTCTCCTAATTAGGTTACTCTCCTCTCCGAATAGGAGGCTACACCAGTAACAACAACAAAAGAGGAAGTTTGTTGTTACGAAGGATTAGTTTGCTAGAAAGGCAAAATTCGAGTATTTATAGACAAGGAAGTTTGGACACCAAGGAATTTCCAAAACCGAAAATATTCTCAAGATATTCATTAAAGCACAAGTTCGGTTTCCATAATTCCTGGAAATGCTCTGTCCAAAAATAACTATCAAAATCTCTCGGAAAATCTAATTAGTAAATGCACATTACTAATTATGGAATTTCCCTAAAATGAAATTAATAACCTTAATTAAAAGATTCTTAACTTACTTATGTTTCGATCCTGGGATTCTCTTCCCTTAGCCATTAAGGAATATCTTTGAACAATTAAAGAAATAAACATTCACATCACGTGTTCAAAGTTTGTCGACATCTTTACTTTGTAAGTTCTCTTTCACACTTACAACCTTGAAACCGATTTGCCACACTTCCAAACAAGTTTAGAATTGGTTCATCTGACTTTCAAGAACTATGTGATTGATCAAACCAATATTTAATCACAATCATGGGTGTAACGGTTCTACCAAAACAATTTTCGGTTCTACCTCCATGTGAGTACTGTGCATAGTCACACTAGCTTTCCAAAAATTCAGTTGACTAGGTACTAGGATTGGTTCCCCACATATATATGGTATCTAACTTATATGTGTTGCATATGTCCATAGGATCGGTTCCCCTTTGCCTAAAAACGTGTTGCACATGTCCATATGATCAGTTCCCCTTTCTGCTATAAACCTTGCTGCACCCCATACAAGGATCGGTTCCCCTTGTGATGTACTGCACCCCTTACTAGGATCGGTTCCCCTCTCCCAAAATTGGTTAGACACAAAAACCCGATCATACCACATGTGATTACTTAAGATCGGTTTTACTAATAAAAGTTATACCAATACATAAGTCAGACCTTTGTGAATAGTTCTATCAAGAACACAACAAGTTGTGAGCGGTTATACTCTATCACACATATTGGTTGTTCATAAGATATGCAATGAATAACAAAACCAATAACACACTGGCAATTTCCTTTTCGGTTCACAAACAAGTTTATGAACTTACTTCCTTAGAACACAAGTAAACATTGTTCCCTAGGATGAAATCCTCACCTCATACCCATACATAATCACGATAGCATTCAAATGATTATGGCGATGTCTTATCTACAAATTTTAATGGTTAAGCAATAAACCTCGTATTGTATTCCTTAATACTATGTCTATCTAGAGTTCAAATATACTTCGCAGTTATGTTTTCAATATGCACGACTTGAAAGATACGTTAGGGAATGAAACAGTTCAAGTCAAATATCACTAATCTCAAGTGGAAGAATGATTGTTGTCGTTGTAGCTCCTTGCTTCTTCACATCTTCAAGACTTCGCAATACTTGTAATGTCTCATATCCTAATACTTTCAAGCTAACCTATACGAAGTTGACTCTAGTACATAATCAAGCGACTCTTAACATGAGTTTTGATTCACTAAAATATGACAACCAAACTTGACATACCAATGCTTGGTGGTTCAACCGAGCCATGCTCTAACAATCTCCCCCTTTGTCAATTTTAGTGACAAAACTCTTACATCATATGGATAAACAAATTACAATAATTCATTACAATCCGCTTGATTCCCGATTCAACATCACAGTAAAACTGCTTACATTCAATCCTTGAAAATGCAACAGCGGCATTATAATAACAAAGCTATTACTCCCCCTAAGGAAGATAGGTAGATATTCAATCTGCACGTCTTTGTTATACCAATTCATATGACATGTTACTCCCCTTAGTCTCGTGCTTTCACTCTTTCGTTGGATAAAACATTCAAGTACCGTTGTTCTTTTCCCTAGCGATGCCTATCAATATAAAATCAATGCCAAGATCACCGTTTACTCCATATATTTCTCCCCTTTTTGTCACAAAAATGACAAAGAAATGAAAAAATAAAGGACAACACGAAAAGAATCTTACAAATCTCGGAATAGACTTGCAAACCTCGTAGAGTTAGGCACGAGGTTCCACACATCATGTTCTCGATAACCAATATCAAAACCGAAACTACAAGTAGTCTTATTTTGATATGTTACCAAGGAAACAATTCTCCGAAACAATTTTTCCAATTTAGTTTAGCAAACCAAAAACAACTAAGCACCTTAGTCCCTTTGCTAAACCGATTGTTCAAAAACAACCGCTTAATTCGATAAGACCAAAATAAAGATAAACTCCATTTTTATCATCAGGTTCTAATTATCCATAAACTTATACCTTTCAATTTTAAACAAGACAAGTACTAGGTTAGTTAACTAGCATTTCTTGTTTAGGCATTCGATTAGACTTGAATAACTGAAACCTCACTTCGATGAGTCTAACTAAGATCGAATTAACTTAATTTCTCTTATCCGGAATCGAATTGGACTAAACAACTCATCCCGTACACAAATTATTTTGTTAAGCCATAAATAATTCATACAAACCAAAATAAATCAACTTGCATAATTATTCACCTCAACCGGAAGCAATTGAAACAACATAGACATTAAAAGCACCGTAATTTTGTAATCCTAAACAATTGATATCATACAAAAGAAAGATAACAATAGTTTTTCTTAACCGGAACCAATTGAATCACACATACACATCAATTGTACTGAAATTTTGTAAGCCTAAACAATTGATACCACACAATAAAGCAAGATAACAATAGTTTTTCTTAACTGGAACCAATTGAATCACACATCCATGCACACATCATGGAATAAACATCAATTGAACCGAAATTTTGTTAAGCAAAAGCAAGAAATATATATATATATATATATATAACATAAACTCGGGATTTTCTTAAACAGGAAAACAATTAACTAACAAGATTGTTACCTCAAATTTTGCATCCACTTCTCCAATATGATAGCATCTTCGTCCAGGGAGAATTGATATTGAAATATCACCACGTTGTCATCCTTATGCATAAACAAAAGAATAACAACAAACCTCAACCTTTACCAGAGAAAGGTTGAAAATCGGTATGCTGTTGGATTCATTTAAATATACATGTCATTGCAGGGTGTGCTTTCCAATGGGATAGGGATGTATTGCAGTTTATATACCTGAGGATGAAGCTGTTCTTTTGAATCCATGCGGAAAAGTACCTTATTTAATATGTCATGAATCATAGATCTCGTGTTCATCGATTGCTTTTGCTAATCTATTGAGGAATGGATGTAGTTAGTGTATTGGTCTCAAGACTTCTGTTTTAATTATACGGAAGATATACTAAAGTTGTTCTTTTGAATCCATGGGGAAAAGTACCTTACTTAATATGTCATGAATCATAGATCTTTGTTCATCGATTGTTTTTGCTAATCTATTGAGGAATGGATGTAATGAGTGTAATGGTCTCAAGACTTCTGTTTTAATTATAGGGAAGATATACTAGTGGGTTGCATATGTCCGCACTTTACAAGATAAGGCAGATATGTGGGATTGAACCTTTGAATAGCGGTGAGTGAAATCACTGAATGGGTATTGTGTTTTTATAATAGAGGGCATCAAACTTGGTTTAAGTGATGGGAAAACATGTCAAGAAGGAGATCTATATAAAACTAAAGGGAAAAAAAGAAAGAGTTAAATTTGGATTTGGAATCTGTTTTTAATCCAATTAATTCTAGGGCTTCTTTAGATTGTAATGGATCATAAGGTCATGAGCTGGAATATTAGGGGTTTGGGTCAGGATTCAAAAGCAATTGCAATCAGGAATGCTATTTTGAAGAATAATCCAACTATTGTTACAATACAGGAGTCCAAGACTGAATTGGTAGATGATAAGCTAATTCGCTCGTTGTGGGGAAGTAATAGGTGCAATTACATGTTCTTACCTTCAGAAGGTGCTTCAGGTGGGATAATTGTTATGTGGAAAAAAGGAATTATTCACATGGAAGATAATTTGCTGGGAGCATTTTCTGTATCCATCAAATTTCGAAACGCATCTGATGACTTTGTTTGGTTATTTACAGCAGTGTATGGTGCGTCAGATTCAGGTTATTATCATCAATTCTGGCAGGAATTAAAAGACATTAGAATTCTTTTTGATGAACCTTGGTTAATTGGGGGAGATTTTAATGCTATTTTGTCTGCAGATGAGAGAAATCTTCCTGGTGGTGCTAGGGGGAATAGAAAATCTTTCTGGGCATTTGTCAATAAGTTTTCTTTGATTGATTTACCAATGGCAGGTGGAAGATTCACATGGACAAATTCCCAACATCCACCTCTGCTAATCAGGTTAGATAGGTTCTTATTATGTACTGAATTTAATGAACATTGCCCTGCTCCAATTCAACTTCGACTTAGGCGACCAGTATCAGATCATGCACCGATACTGTTGTGTTGTAATTCTGGGGAAAAGTTTAAATCACCTTTCAGGTTAGATAATTTTATATTACATCATCCTGATTTTCTCAACAATCTCAAAGTCTGGTGGGATTCAATCGTCTTTTCTGGTAAGCACAATTACATTTTTGGGAAGAAATTACAGGCTTTAAAATTCTTTATTAAGGCTTGGCAGAAAAATACGTTTGGTAGTTTGCATTCTCAGTTGGAGAAAACGGATATTGTCATCCTCTAAGAAAGTTTCAATGATTGAAATAGAGTTTAGAACTATTAGATTATGAACATAGTAGGCATTCTTGCATGTATGTGATCCATGACCGGAACTATAGTATGCATACCCGTATGCGTATTTGTAGTTGTGAAATTCCATGTACTAAGTCCACATACCGTGCACGCGTGCTTGCGTAAGGTATAGGTCCCAGGAATTTCTGGGGTTTTGGAAGTGTGCTAAGGTATGCGTACACGTTCGCATCTTGGGCGAACCCAAACTCGGGCCGGCTTACTTAGGTATGCGTACATGTATGCATACTTGAGTGGTTAAAGTTCTAAAATCGGGGTTTCATGAACTAATATATTTATATATTAAGGAATGCATTCTTTGAAAACCGTGGCTATAATGTTCATGAATTGATTTGAGTGAATCAAATCGATTTTGTTTCAATTGTGTTCTTGTATACTTCTATGAGAATATAGAAATTGAACAACTCTTTAACTAGTTTCATTTGAGTCATTTAAACTAGTTGTGATTAAGATGAATAAGGTTGATATGAGAGTGTTCATGTAGCTAACCTCGGTTAACTCTTTGAGCCCAACATGGTGTACACGTTTAGAATGCTAGTTACTCAAACCTAAATGAGGGTACATTTCATTTTGTGTATAACAAGCTAAGTTCGATCTAACAGTTTGAAATATAATAGCTTGACTCTAATCGTGTTTTCATCTAACTGAATATTGAATGCTTTGTTACCAAGGTAACTTAGATTGCAAACCCCGATTTGAAAACTATATAAGGAGAACTTTAGCATCCTGGGAAACCTAATCCCCACACCTCTTGTGTGATACTAGTTGTATAAGCTATAGCCGATTCTCCTTTAACCTTAGGTTTTTCACGAAACCACAACAGGTTAATGACTTAAAGACTTCATTGGAAGTGTGGCCGAGACACAACTATTTTCTCTGTAGTTGCGTGTTCTAATCTTACTTCTTCTATCGTGATTGAGTATTATCTTTGCTAAGATTTGCTTGAGATTTATCTCCAATAGGTAAGATTAAAAGTAGTCACAAACATCTTTGTCTCATCTTTTGTGATTCCAAAATATCTTGTTTCGCTACCATACGATTAAGATTATTGTGAGGTGATTGATAATACTAGGCTGTTCTTCGGGAGTATAAGTCCGGTGTATCAATTGGTTCATGTGCATCTTGATTTATCAAAATACGGAACAAAACTTGTAGGTATTTCTGTGGGAGACAGATTTATCTATTCCAATAGACTTTTTTGTGTGAGATAAATTTGTTTATCAAGTCTTCGAATTTGGGTCGTGCAACTCTTGGTTGTGGGTAAGATCATCTAAGGGAATCAAGTGCGTAGAATCCTGCTGGGGTTCAGAGACGTAAGGAGCGTAACTGTACCTTGATCAGTGTGAGATTGATTAGGGATCAACTACATTCCAGTCCGAAGTTCATTGGTAGTAGGCTAGTGTTTGTAGCGGCTTAATATAGTGTGGTGTTCAAAGCTGGACTAGGTCCCGGGGTTTTTCTGCATTTGCGGTTTTCCTCGTTAACAAAATTCTGGTGTATGTGTTATTTCTTTTTCGCATTATATTTTGTTATATAATAGAAAATCAAAGGTTGTGCGCTGAATCGATCAATTGGTAAATCCAACCTTTGGTTGTTGATTGAAATTGATTGATCCTTGAACATTGGTCTTTGGTACCGTTCAAGTTATTTCTCTTATATTCAGTCGGGCTCGCAAGTTCCTATTTGCTGATTGCAGATTGAATTGAGAGATAAAGATATAAAACTCTTTGATATAGTTTTCTCTAGATTGAGTCTGACTGTCTAATTGATTATCTTGAAAGTATATTGGAGTTTGTCTATTTAGATTGTCGAACGAAATATTAGGTGTGGTTGTTAGACCCCGCTTTTTCAATTGGTATAAGATCAGGTAAACACATTAAATACCTCATAAGTCCTGTGTTGTAGAGATTTGAATATGGACATAAGTGTTATCTCTATAAACGTACCACCAGTCTTCGATGGCTCAAATTACTTATGGTAGAACATTGCTATGCGTGCCTTTCATCAAGCGCGTGATTTTCAATCATGGATTTATGTGGTTAATGGATATGATCCTCCGGAAGTTACAGAAAGCGATGTAACAGTTCCAAAGGATTGTTTGTACCATAAGTAAAAATACCACTTAATGGGCCAAATTGATACTTGAATCATGTTTTGGTCCTCATCCAAGCCCCGAACTAACAACAGCAAGGCGGCTCACCAGTCCATGCGAACTGGTCAATGGTCAAAGTCGGTCAACTATCAAAGTCAACTTAGGTCAAGGTCGATGGTCAAAGTCGGTCAACTATCAAAGTCAACTTCCGGTCAAGGTCATGGTCAACGGTCGGTCAACAGTCAAGGTCAACCGTCGGTCAACTATCGAAGTCAGCCGCACTTTAGCCAATTTTCGCCTTGTAGCAAAAATCCAATGCCGCAAACCAATTCCTACCAAAAACTCTTCCATCGCCGCCAACCAGCTCTCAACCATGTCGCCCGACCACCTCCATCCACATCGCCCGGCCATCATGCTGTCAACCATCAAGCCAATCCCTACCCATGCGATCCACTGCTTCACCAAAGAATGTCCACCAATATCGCGACCATCATTTATGCAGAATTTATCATGGAAGCATAAATGTGCGCTTTCATGCGACTGAATTCCAAGCGATTTCGACCATGCGAATTGAAATCCGGCAGCTTTGACCATGCGATGCTAAATGCGTGATTTCAACCATGCAATGCTAAATGCGTGATTTACGCCATGCATACTAATTGCTCAGCTTTCATACATGCATAATTAACTCCAATTTTGTTTCATACGAAATTGATGATGGAGACATGAATGAGCAAGTAATGTAATTTATGTTTATATTTAGATGTGGAACTGTATAAATAGGAGAGGGCAGAAATCAGGAAGGAGAGAGGCGAGGAGGAGAGAAAAACATACTTTGTAATACAAAAGTTAATAAAACATTTCTCCCCAAGGGGATTCGCCCGTGGACGTAGGCAACCTATGCCGAACCACGTTAAACCTCTGTCTTTCATTTTGTTCTTCATTTCGTCGCCTAACCCAAAATACACACCAAACTATACATTCATCGTGTTTTTCGTGCCCAAAAGTAATTTTGGGTACAAACATTGGCGCCGACTAAGGGGACATAAGAGAAAAGAAATCGTGTTTTCCCATTGAGAAAAGTTGTAGAAAATGCTTCAAAATCTTGTCCACGAAAAAAGCAATCTGAAATAGTTTTGAAAAATCACTCACTGCCCGATCGATTGACCGCAGAATCGCTACTGCTGCCCAGTCGATTTGATCATAACGATCGTGATCCAATTGATCGCGGTAACTGGCCGACCGTATAATCGCACATACTACAATCGATTGATCGCAATCGCCGAATCAAGATTCGCTGTTTTCGATTTGCTGAAGCTATTACTCAATCTCAAAAATCGCGTCACTACAAAAATCTGATGATAGTGTTGTTTAACGCTGGTTCATACCAAAGATGTAATGAAATACCATCAAAATCTGTTGTAGGAGATTCGATCCACAACATGGCTTGATCGATTTCGATTTCTACCACTGTCGTCCGGTGATCGCAGAATGCTGCGATTCGATTAATCACAATTACTATAGCCAACATCACGATCGGAAGCCACCAAAGTGACTCACTGCGAACATCGCTAAGATTGTTGCCAGGATGTTCGATCCGCAGCATGTTCATGGAGAAAAATGTTGCAAGGAGAAAGGACAACAGTACTCAAAACTGTTACAAAGGGGAAGTCAGCAAGGATAACACTTCAACCATCCGTTGCAAGAAGGCATGAAAGAAAAGACAACAGTTCCCCAAAACTGTCACAAATGTTCGGAGTAAAGGTCACAGTTTCGTAGCACTGTCACCAAAAGTTTCAAAAAAAAAAAAAAAAAAAAAACGACCGACTTCGAAAACCCCCGTGGCCAATGGCCTGCCCAACCGGCGGCCAATAGCCGGGGCCCAACCCCGGCGGCCATCACGAGCGGCGGCGGTGGCGGCGGCGGCAACGCTCAGATCTGTTCACCCTCTTCTGGGGTTTCGTTCACCTACATTTGTTTTGACTCACCCACGTCAAGGGTGTCCATCACCCACGTCTGAATTCTTCGATGCTTCCAGATATATCAAAGTTCGATGCGCAACAAATGACCACCGTGGATTTTCTAAGGTACATCAAACTTCGATGATCCGCGATACATCAAAATTCCATTCTCAAGAATGATTCGATGCAACGGTGGTACATCAACCTTCGATGCGCTGGACACACAGACCGTTGATGCTCCCTGGTACATCCATTTTCGATGTTCTTTAAAACATCAAAATCAAATTCAAATTCAAATTCAAAAAAATAAAATAAAATCAGACCAAGCGTGCTGCCTCCACGAGCGGCGGAGAATCCAAGGCAGCGGCCAGCAGCGGCAAGCGGTGGCGGCAGCGGCGGCGAACAGCAGCGGCGGCAAGCGATTTAGCGGCGGCTGGACAGAGTGCTTACTGGCACACCGGCTAGCGGTCGGCGATTAATTGGAGCCTCTGATTTGTTGCAGCTCGGTACAACTTAATCCCGTAGCCCTCGGATCTTTCCGCCCCGTTCCTCTTGCCTTGCGGATATGTACACCCCACTGTAGCTTGGCCTAAAATTTGTTTCACGATATCTTCTTCGTCTCACGCCCGAATTGGATGATTTTTGGCTGGGTTGCGATCGCATTTCAATATCCTACGACATGAAGGTAAATTTTGCAATTGGAGAATAATATTTTTGGGTACAATCACGTCATCAACATGTTTGGAGCAAGGGCTAACCAACCAATTTCGTTTCTTGATAACTTCTTCTTCATGCATCCAAATTGAGTGATTGTCGGCCGATGAGATCGTATGTCAATTACCAAGGTCGTGAAGGCGACATTCCAATTTTCGGAGAAAGTTAAAAAAATTTAGAAACGGTCACATTCAATCACCACCGAAAATATCACTGCCGGTCCGTTGATCGAATCACTGCGATCCTTTCCACATAACTATTACATCGATTGATCGAACTATTGTAATCCGGTTTCACAAAGAATAAATGTTGGCTTTTGATCGAAACAGCGAGTCCTTTTAATTCCCTACATCCAGTGGGTCGAATCTGTTGCTGTAGTCCGATTTTCCCAAAATTGTTTCAATACTGATTTCCTCACAACCGGTTCAATCGATTGTTTGCGCATAACTATTGCGGTTAAACATCACAACCATTTGAAATACATTCCGTGTGGCAACTGTCTTCGATCCAAATTTGGACTTAATTGGTGCATTCCAAGTCCCACGACAAATCAATTACTAAGTCGAGACGAGACGCTAAGGCAACTATACTAATCATCGTCACCGAAAACACCGACATAGCCAGTGGGCATCCTAATCACTTCGTAAGCGAAGTCACAGTAACATTTTCAATAAGGTAAGTATACAATTTACATATTTTTGTATCTTTTCATATATTCATGCATACTTTTGTTCAGTAAGACACATTTAATGTGGCAAGCATCTTCTCATGAGGGGATGCACACATTTCAATTCTGCGCGCATCTGGAATAGTGGGATTGGCCCCCCCGCGCGAATTCCAGATAGCAGACATATTCAAAATCCCATGCGCCAAAGAAATGCAGCAAGGCAGTGCACCCTTGTGCAAGCATTGAGCAAGCATGACAATTACTATCTTCCGGGGCGAGTTGCATATCACTTCAACATGACTGACCATCACTTGGGGAGAGATATGTAACACCTCATGGTCTAAAATTACTCTTTTGGGGCAAGCTGTGTAACACTTCATACGCTTGGGGGCAAGTTACATATCACCTAATTGCAATGCGGAATTAAGCTTCCGAAAATCGAAACTTCAGGTAAGCCAAACTTCTTAATCCTCCAACGAGTTGCAGGATTAAGAGGGGGCGAGTGTACACCCTAATATTTTTACGCAATTTTTACAATCAGTAATGTTAAACTGCTATAGTTATGTTGATTGAATTATTGTACTCGGTTCAAAAGCAACCGCCGCACTTTCGGTTGGACGCGACCGATGCAATCCATTTTACCTATGAATTGTGACTCGCTTGACGCAATCGATGCGATCTGGTTGCACTCGATTGGACGAATCGACATCAGTTTTATTTGTAATCTGTTACACCTAGGTTTATCGAAGCTGTTTAAATCCAGTCCCTCGGCAGGCTGCTGCCCGATCTAGGCGATTGAGCTCTGCGATCCGTCTGTTTGTACTCCTGCCGGTCGACTGATACATAAGTGCTGCCCAATGCTCGATGCTGCTGCCAGAGACCCGGTTGTCGAAGCTCGCAGTCATTTCTATTACGCCAACTCCTGCCGGTCGAAGCGTCGCGATTTGCTTGATGCGGTTTGCTGCGTCACTCCTGTAGTCGGTGATCGCATTCTTTGTAGTCTGATTTTGCTCGTTGCTCCTGTAGTCCAGGTGATCGCGAAGTGCTCGTGCTGATGCTGCGCGGGCCGGTGATACGAAGGCTCTTTGCGAGTCGGCCCTACGGTGCAACTCCTGCCGATCCGGTGATCGCAATTTCGCGCGATGCTGATTTTACTAAATCACTCCACTGCTGATCCGGTGATCGCAGTTCTTTGTGATCTCGATTGCTAAATCACTCTGTAGTCCACTGATCACAGCTGCTGCAGACTAGCTTCACTCAATGTTGTTACTGCCCATTTCCAACATCACTCTGCTCCATTATCAAGCTTCCGCTGCATCACCTCCGTCTTGTTTTTGCAGCACTTGGGGGCGACTTGATTACGATCTCCACAAATCAACGAAGGCGTTTCATTTACGCTTCAAAGAACATAAATTTACTCTTTGGGCGTCTTGATTTCCGCAAACAACAAGGGAAGTTCGCCAATCACCTCAATATCAATAGTCCACACTTGGGGGCGAGTTTTATCATTGACTAAGGAACACGAAATTTTTTCTTAACCCCCAACAAGTTGGAGGTTAAGAGGGGGCGATGTTTGTACCATAAGTAAAAATACCACTTAATGGGCCAAATTGATACTTGAATCATGTTTTGGTCCTCATCCAAGCCCACTAACCAGTCAACCAAGGCAGCCCACCAGTCGCATTTAACTGGTCAATGGTCAAAGTCGGTCAACTATCAAAGTCAACTTCCGGTCAAGGTCGATGGTCAAAGTCGGTCAACTATCAAAGTCAACTTCCGGTCAAGGTCATGGTCAACGGTCGGTCAACAGTCAAGGTCAACCGTCGGTCAACTATCGAAGTCAGTCGCACCCCTAGCCAATTTTCGTCTTGTAGCCAGCCCAATGCTGCAAACCAATTCTCAGCCAAAAACTCTTCCACGCGCCAACCAGTCTCCAACCATGCTGCCAGCCAGCCTCCATCCACACTGCCAGCCATCATGCCTGTCAACCATCAAGCCAGTCCCTACCCATGCAATACTTGCTCACAAGAATGTCCACCAATACGCCACCCATCATTTATGCAGAATTTATCATGGAAGAATAAATGTGCGCTTTCATCAACTGAATTCCAGCAGCTTTCAAACCATGCGGGTGAAATCCAAACTAGCCCGATTTCGGCCATGCGTGCTAAATGCGTGAGCCGCCATACGGTACTAATTACGTGATTTCATACATGCGAAATTAACTCCACTGTTTCATACTGAATTGATGATGGAGACATGAATGAGCAGTTAATGTAATTTATGTTTATATTTAGATGTGGAATGTATAAATAGAAGAGGGCAGAAATCAGGAAGGAGGGAGGTGAGGAGGAGAGAAAAACATAATTTGTAATACAAAAGTCAATAAAACATTTCTCCCCAAGGGGATTCGCCCGTGGACGTAGGCAACCTATGCCGAACCACGTTAAACCTCTCTTTCATTTTGTTCTTCATTTCGTCTCCTAACCCAAAATACACACCAAACTATCCATTCATCGTGTTTCGTGCCCAAAAGTAATTTTGGGTACAAGCAAGGATATTGGTAAATATGATGTTCGTGAGATTCTTTGTCTTGCAAAGCAAAAATTTTGACTGATTAAATGCTATCATCCATGCCATTACCCAGCAGCTCCGAAGATCATGTGACTACTTGCACAACGTCTAAATATGCTTGGGATATCTTAGAAACCGTATTTGAAGGGAATACCTGTGAAAAGGAAGCTAGGCTTCAAAACCTAAATTCTGATTGGGAAAACCTTCATATGGAAGATGAAGATTCATTTGATGAGTTTAATCACAAAGTGTCTGAAATTGTTAATGCATCTTTTGCATTGAGTAAGACTATCCTAAAAAGGACATTGTGATGAAAATTCTCAGATCGCTACCATCTAGAAACGATCTAAGAAGCATGCCATCGTTGAGGGAAATAACCTTGCAACTCTTTCCAGACATACTCTGGTTGGGAAGTTAAAGATCTTTGATCATGAGCATACATCCAAATCACGGAAAGGATGTTGCTTCTTTTTTTTTTTTTTTTGATTAAGAAGGAACCTTTTCATTAATGGGATTTCAAGGTTATAATTAGTTTAAGATCGAAAATAAGAGAATACAAAGTAGTAAGAACATACCGTAAGAGTACAATACCGAGAAATCCGATAAGAGAAAGACAAGGATTACCGGAGTAAGACAAATACAAGTATGAATAAGATCCGATGAAGATCTTTCAAAGAGAATAAGAGAATACAAAGTAACAAGAACATACCGTAAGAGTACAAATACAAAGGATTTTGCTTTCAAAGCACAAAAGAACACTAAATTACTTGACAAAAGTAAAAGTGTTTGCATCTCTGAAGAGGATCTTTCTGAGATTGATTCATCAGATAAAGATCTTGACAAGTTAGTCTCCTTGATCACAAGACAGTTTAGGGATCTTCTTTTGAAGAGAAGTAAACGGTTCTCCGGAGATAAACCTAGGTCATCAGTTAAACCTCATTGTAGTTGCAGGATTTCCCACACTACACCCCTCACTCAAATCTGTTTAATCAATCCATTTGGAGATGAACAATGATGTGTTTTATTAATTGTTTCTTGAAAGATTTACAAAGAAATGTAGAACAAATCTAAAGAAATTACAATCTCTCTTTCTTTTCTCTCTCCTAATGACTTGTTTTACAATTCAAAAGACCTCCCTCACAACAGACTTACGCGACCCTTTATATAGGGTATTACATAGTGGGTGACAAAGCTTACTCTGTCCCTTATTTTCTAAACGTCTCGCGAACGCTCGCGAATATACGACTGTTTATCTTCGCGACACTCTTAAATCTCGCCAAGTCTTTCACACTTTCCTCATGTTCTGATTGTCGTCATCTATTACATCATTTATTTACCTTCATGCGACTCCTTCGTGATACAGTTGTTTATTAATCTCGCGAGGTATTGTTGTCGCGATATTCTGGTCCTACATCTTGCCTCTTTTTCCTTGAACATCGCTTGGAGAGCGATTTTTAAGGAAAAATTTGTTACTGTGGTGATCTTTGACATTTGTTGATGAAGGAACGAGCGAAAGAATACTGGACTTGAAAAGTACGTACTTGCCTCTATTCTTTTGCGAAGTTTCGAAGCTTTGCGAAGTGAACAAGAAGTAATATATCTTCAATTTCCCACAGAAATTTGATTCCTTGAATCTTGGGATGACCGTTTACACATGTCTAAAATTACTCTTTCTACCGATATATTTTAATGTTATCCGGTCACCCTTTTTTCTTGTATTTAAGGGAGAACTGCCTGTTAAAACCATCCCTTCTCTTCTTCTATATCTTCTTCATCGTCTGCAACTATTTCCTGCTATTTATCTTCATCTTCTTCTTTTTATTATCTTTTTATTATCGTTTTCATGGCATCCAGGTTCGTTATTTTCCTTGATTTTGATGATTCTCTTGATTGATTTCCCTTATTGCAATTACTTCATCTTGATTTTGTTCTTCTTTTGATATTTCTTTCGCCATTTTTGTTTCGAAGAACAAACCCAAATTTCTAAATATACCGTGGTGAATCCTAACATCCCCACCGGTTCGCAACCAAAATCTTCTTCGCAATCAAGTCTCTCGGCTTCCAAAAAATAACCTCGCGAGTAGTAAGGTATTTTTAGAGATATTTATTCCTTTAATAGCAATTTTATTGCCTCTGTTTCTTAGTTGGTTTATTATTCGCAGGATAATAAGAATGATGACAGATCTCCCAGAAGGTCTCGCCATAATACATTAGATGCCTCTGCGGCTGCTCCAACTATTCCTTTTTCGGGGTTCAAGCATTCTTATTTCCCTACGATGTCTCCGCAAGGCAAATCTCCTACTTCGTAGACTTCTTCGCAAGATAATCCCATTTCTTCTTCTCAAGATAATGTACCATTCCCTACAAATGTCACCGCAGGATAAATCAATCCCCTCGAATTTTCTGCGAGTGAAATTCTTCAAGACATGCCTATTCCTACTTTTACTTTTACCTCGCCTCCACCTATTGATCAGTCTCTCCAATCTCAAGGCGGTCTTATAACTATGGGTGATTCAACTTTTCCTTCTTCCTCTACTATTTCTTCTTCCTCCAAATCTATCTCTTTAGCAAAGAAAATTTGGAAGGGATAGACATAGCTTTTAAAATTTTATCGTATACCATGAATGATGTTAAAAAGCCTCCACCGATCCCACCAAATCTAGCGTTTTAGTCTTTGGGTAAATTCTTTGGTCGCGATACAATATCGCGAGCATCCTTGGAACAAGAAATTAAGACTTTGAAGAATAATCTTCATAATACTTTGTTGGATCGCGATAATCTTCGCAGAAGAATGAAGAATTAAAAGGTATCTCTCCTTCCCCCTTTTTTTTTTTTTTTTTTTGAAACTTGGCTCGCCTCAAGTTTTGCACCGTAAACGTAAGATGGAGATATATCAACTGGAATCTATTGTGGAAGAGACTCGAACGGAAAGAGACGCTGGATGGAACAAAGATAATCGTTTAGATAATCTTCATACGTTTTCTATGGACCAAATAAATAACCTTTCCCAAGAAAACATCCGCTTAGTTCAAAACCAAGAATTATTAAGTAGTGAAGTGTCGCGTCTCTCATATTCTTTGAATAAATCTAATTTGGAGTTGGAAACCTTATCGATGAAAACGGAACTTTATCTCTTGAGAGGCGAGCTTTATTGGATAAGGTGGCAATATCCTCACAACAACTTGATGCTTGTAAAAATCATTGAATGAGCAAGAACAATCTATCTCGCCTCTTGAAAAAATAAACTCAAGATACTACCACCGAAAGAGATAAACTTATTCGAATAGAATAAATCTAAGTGTGAAAGCCAACCAACTCAAGGATGATTATACCAAGTTAAAAGAATCCCATTCTTCCCTTGCGAATCAAAATAAGTTATTGATTTCTAACGAAAAGAGTTTGCGGTCATGGTTAAAAGGTCTTGTTGGTGATGGTTTTGATAATGCCATGGAAAACTGGGGAATAATTGCTTGGCCCTTACTCAATATCTTGTCTCGCATGAAGGAAGGTAGTCATAAAATTTGACCGCCTTTTCCATTATTTTTCTTTTCTAATTTTTCTTTTCCATTATATACCATTTTGCATCTTATAATTTTAATGTCTTCCTTTACTCTTGCGAATCTGAAAAATCTTCACTCTTCTCTATCTACTTTGGAAGCGCGCATGCTAAAATTTGTAAGGAAAATGCAACGCTAGTTGCTTCTCTTGCCCAATCTCGCGACCGAGCCGTAAGGAGGTTTAACTACCTTAATCATCTTAAAGATATCCGAGTAGAAATCAACAAAAAGCACTTCTTCGTCAATTTCCTCCCAAAGCGTAAGTTCTTGTGAATAACATCTTACTTTCTAAATCCCTTGATCCCGTCTATGTTGAGCCATTGGATGTTGAAGATGATGAAGTACCCAACTCTCCTGACAAAGTGATTATGATTATGAAAGCTGCGAAGACCTCGCTAATAATGAAGTTATCAATAAGGAACCATGTGAAAGAATTTCTGATGAAAACCCTTCAACTGGCGAGGGTGAAGCTGATAAGATTTTTGAAGAATCTTTACCATCTCCTTCAGCTGAGCAAGTTGATGTAGAGAATTAAGTTTCTTTGTAACTTTGTCGAATCTTTCTTTCTGATTGCAAAGTACTAAGGCTGGTTTTGGATAAATTAGTTTTTTTTTTTTTTTTTTTTTTTTTTTCTTATTATAAGAACTCATCTCGCCACCTTATTATGCAATTCCTTTATTTTCCATTAAGTCTTTTGTTGTACTCTTTCTTGCGATGAAAGATTTCAATTGCCCATATTCAAGATGTTTAAAGATCTTTATTGAATGTTGTTATCGCGACAAGATCGCAGGAAGCCTTTACATTTGCATGTAATGACCCATTGATCTTGCCTTATCATTATTTGTGTGGTCTTATTTTGCCTTCCTAAGTAAAGGTCTTATTTTGCCACCCCTCATTGCGACAAGGTCGCAGGACGTCTTTACATTTTCATGTAATGACCCATTGATCTTGTCTTATCGTTTCTTAAGTATTTTTGCCTCTGAAGGATAATGTATTTGCGACAATATGACAGGTTTATATGTTCTTGCGACCATAAAATCCTGCGACATTGTCGTCTTTGCGATGAAATCGCAGGACCTTCTTACATTTTCATGTAAAAACCCATTGATCTCATCTTACCCTCGCGTTAGTATTATTGCCTCTCGCAGATCATCATTGCACAAATATGACAAGCCTAAATTCTCTTGCGAGAATAAAGCCTCATGACATTTGCGTCTTTTGACACTTATCACCTCCCTAATGGAGGGTGCCGCCTTATCTTCTCCCTGGTTGCCCCTTCAAGGAGGCGTACATCGGCCATACAAGACTAGCTCCTCCCATCCGGTCTTAACAACAACCATTTGTTTTCGCAGCCTCTTATCCCTTATACCTATATGGTTTATGGTTACGAGACTGCACCCTAAGTGGAGTTTTCTTGGGCCGAAAAGATGTGCCAAGACTTGTCAAGAGTGGTAAGGAAATTCCATGCTCCCCGCACTCTTGACTCAACCGTGTACCTCGGCGCCTTGGTCATACACTCGACTCCTTGGAAGAGACCCTCGGGCGTCCAACCAGGGTATAACCTTATATATATAGTTGGAAATCCAAGGTATCTCCCCGATAGGCTTTTATGGGCCCCAAATCTCCATGACCTGTGTTTCGGAGCGGTGTAACCTTCCACCCGAGCCATGTTAAGAGATACCCCTTATATGACGTACTTTAGGTCTTACATTTGCCTCTTGCGAAATATCATTCGCGAACTAGGTGTACGCCATAAAGGTTTGTCCCATTCATTCACTCATTCATTTTATCAATTTATTCAATCATTTGTCTCATGGGTTATCGCACAATCTCAGTTCCATTATTCAATAAATTTGTATACATTCTCCATGACGAGATTCTCGCGCAATTTTTCCGCAACCATCATCTCTGCTTCTTATCCTTATCATGCTTTCATCACTAAATTGTTATCTTTCCTCACAATTATTCATTTTTTACACCTTTTATTCTTACTTCCTTCGCCTCCGCATCACCCACCATTTCAATGTCTCCTTTGCATCATGATACTCGGTTGTTTTGTGCATTCACTTCGCAAGATCTCTTCTTCTTTTGTTTCTATGGCATCTACCATTAATCTTTCTTTTCTTTGTTTATCCCTGTACATTCTTCCTCCAACCTTTCTTTTTTGTTGTTCTCTCTTCGCAGCCTTTCTACATCCACCTCATAACACTTTTGCCCCTCTATCCAATCTCCTTTTATAATTCCGACACCGCTAGGATGTGGAAATTTTATGCACCGATGGTATGTCGATGCTATGCCTGTAATTTGATGAAGCCATGGTCTTCCAATCAATGCATTGTAGGGAGATTCCACATCAACTACACAAAACAAAATATCGCTTGATAACCCCCCTGCAAGGGTATCCTCATGTGCACTTCTCCTTTGGGCTTGTTCGCAGTACCGTTGAAACCATATATTTTGTATGTTGAAGGGATCAAGTCTTCATCTCTTCCTCCCATAGTTTTGTAAGTATGGTAGAAAAGAATGTTGATCGAATCACGATCGATCAATATTCTATTGATTGCCCAACAATTTTCCGCTTCATCATCTTCGCCATCAATGGGTTTTGGATTAATTTCCAGCTTCACAACCAGTGGGCTATCATGTATTTCTCTTCCTTTGGGTACTTCTTCAACCGAGAAAGAAATAATCTGCAATTGCCACTCTTTTAACTGCGATGTCTTCGCAACATTCATCACTTCTTTATCATCAGCATCCCTCGCGAAAACTCTACTAAGTACATTGTCATGAAAATCTTCAATAGTTCGGTATGAGTGTACAATGGAGTTGCAAAACAAATTTTTAGCCTTTGCCCCAACTTCTATAACGAATGTTTCTTTTCCCTTTGCCGGTGGGGGTGGTAAATGTTGAACTTTCTCTTCTTTTTTAAAAAGTGATTTAGTTTCCCTTGATCGATCATTCTTAGGATAATTCTCTTGATGTTTCGCAGTCATTTGTTAGGTGCCCATGAAAGCGATGGTAAGAACAAACTCATGACTTCTATCTCCAGTGGTGGCTCACTTCCCATGTTCCATGGTGCTGGTATATTTTCCATCAAAAGTATTGCTTCCCATATCTTTTCCACACCGGCATTCAATGGCGGCATTTTAATTTCCTCCCACACTACTCGCGACTTCGCTGTCCTCTATTATAATTCCGCCTCTCGGCCTCCATAAGTCTCTTGCGAATTATACCTTTGACCTCCATAGGTTTCTTGTGGTTGATCAAGTCTTTGAATTTTATTGTTTCCGCCACGGTTGTAGAAATTTCTTTCTCTTTCAAACTCTTCCCGATCGCGACTTCCCATAGCTACTAACTTTGGTTCTATATCAACCGCTTTTCTTTCTTGTTGACCTTGCGATGTGCTCGCCACTGTGTGTATTAGTTGAGGTAATAAACTTCCATTCGCAACATTAGAATTTGTGTTGCCACTGGGTAAGATTCCATCTTGTTCGTCTTTCTTCTAAAGCAATATATTCCTCCTGGAGCTCTCGTAATTCAGTCATTGTAATTGTATTCTTAACTCGAAAACTCGAACATATAATAGATTGGTTGCGAACATAGCATTTATGAATGACAAGATGAGGTATCTTTCATCTACCCCGCCGGCCATCTCGCTGCACATCGTCTTCCATCTGACAGTTAAATGTCTCAAACTCTCGCCAACTCTTTGTTTTAGTCCAAATACATATTCAATGCCAGGTCGCGAAGAGTTGTTACTTATATACGCTCCCCAGAATATAGCTCTGTAAATGATTGAATGATGTGATCGTATTCCTTGGTAAACCCTCAAACCATTTTAAAGCTTCTCTCTGTTAAACTTGACGCGAAGTATTTGCATAATATAGCGTCATGGTTTTCCCATTGTAACATACATCTCACGTAAGCCTTGATGTGTTGTACCGCATAAGTTGATCCATCAAAATGCTAGTTAGCGCTGGTAAGTTGCATTTTGGGGTATTCCTCCTAACGCACTTCTAATGTAAAAGGATTTTTCGCAGCCTCCGCGATAGCTTCATCTAACCGCCTTCTCCCTCCTCTCCTTCTCTTCTCGTTGTTCAATATTCCTCTCATCTCTCGCCAATTCTCGCAGAATTTGTTCATTTGCCTCGGAATCAATTGATCGGTCTCTTTAATTCTGCTTCTCTCTTCTTCGTTCGTGTCTACTTTTTTGTATTCTTTCGTATTTTTCGTTAATGTCTCCATCGTTGCGATTTCTCTCGCGCCTCCTCTCTCGATTATCATGGTTATTCTGCCGGATCGCTTCTTCTAACTCCCGATTTTCCATTTCTGCTCTCAATCTCTCTCTCTCGCGGGATAGACGTGCTTGCTCAATGTAATGCTTTTCAATATCATCTTCAATTTCCTTTTGTTTCCTTTGTGTTTCTCTCCCATGTAATGCTCTTTTTCTTTCCTCCTGATTTTCTTCATTAATTGGGTTATTCTGTCCTCGAGGTTGCCTATCTTCTTGATTTCCATCATCGTGATTGTTTACCAAAATATAACGATTTTCTATTAGTTCTCTCTCTTCGCGACCTTCTTCGCCATGATTTAACTCTCTTTCCAAATTTTCTTCATTAATATTCTCCGCAGGTAATGTTCTCCTCCCATTCTCTCTACTCGATATTGATCTCGATCTGTTACTACTTCTTGATCTTCTATTTTGCAGCCTCCTATTTTCCATCCTCAATTCGTGGTTTTGCCTTGTTAGATTCGCGCGTTCTTCTGCTTCTAACCGCCTTTCTTCGTGTATTGTCCGTCTCGCTGCTTCTAATGCCGCGATTTCTTCGTGTTTTGCCTTGTTTCTCCTATCTCTTCTCGATTTCTCTCTTCCTGTCTATTATTCATCAATTGTTGTACTTCTTCTCTTTCTTCCGTAGAATCTGATCTCCATGTATGCACGCTCACTCTATCATAATCGATTACTCTGTTTAGTGCTAGTTGAATTGGTGGTTGAGTTGATGGTTGAATTGGTGGTTGAGTTGATGGTTGAATTGGTAGTTGAGTTGATGGTTGAATTGGTGGTTGAGTTGATGGTTGAATTGGTGGTTGAATTGGATCTTCTTCTCCATTTCTTGCATTTATCCTTGATGGTTCACCTACTTCATTTCTTCTTTCTCCCACTAATCTTCCACTTCTCCTTATGATTGTTGGTTGTTCTGATGCATTCTTTCTCCTAGCCATTTCTTAATTTTAGTAACTTGTTAAAAATTATTCAAGATTTCTTTCTTGTTATCCCTAATTCTTCCAATTCACAAGGTTGATCTTCTTCAATCCCTGTTTCTAGCGCATATGTAGTTGCAGGATTTCCCACACTACACCCCCTCACTCAAATCATGTTTAATCAATCCATTTGGAGATGAACAATGATGTGTTTTATTAATTGTTTCTTGAAAGATTTACAAAGAAATGTAGAACAAATCTAAAGAAATTACAATCTCTCTTTCTTTTCTCTCTCCTAATGACTTGTTTTACAATTCAAAAGACCTCCCTCACAACAGACTTACGCGACCCTTTATATAGGGTATTACATAGTGGGTGACAGCTATACTGTCCCTTATTTTCGGAAACGTCTCGCGAACGCTCGCGAATATACGACTGTTTATCTTCGCGACACTCTTAAATCTTGCCAAGTCTTTCACACTTTCCTCATGTTCTGATTGTCGTCATCTATTACGTCATTTATTTACCTTCATGCGACTCCTTCGTGATACAGTTGTTTATTAATCTCGCGAGGTATTGTTGTCGCGATATTCTGGTCCTACACTCATAATCGTGTTCCTCCTAAAAACAGGGATACTGATGAAACTGATGACGAGGATATGCCAAAGTGCTTTAAGTGTAAAGGTTTTGGTCATTTTGCAAATGAGTGCCCAAATCGTAAAAAATACACTGGGAACAAAGGTCTAGCTGCAACTCTTGATGAAATGTCTAACAACTATGATTCTAATGAAGGCGAAAAGTAAAGTGTTGCACTTCTTTGTGAAAATATTGATTTTGATAATTGTAGCAATACTTATACCAATCTTGATATTCTTTCAGAAGAAATCTCAACCGGTCTGGAAGAAAAAATGGATCTATCTGTTTCTGTTGGAAACTCTTTTTTTTTATTTTTCAGGTTCCATTATGTGTCTAGCTGCTTACACATCTCGGTCATCTGAATCATGTCCCATGTTGACATGCTCTTATTGTTCTCTCAAAGGTCGTGAACTATCAAAGTGTTTCAAGTACAAACACAAAGTAAGATACGTCAACAAACTTCAACGAATAGCGAATCGATTAGCAAACAAGCTCAAACTTGTTCAAAAAAAAATCAGAGGTATGTAAATGTTTTGGGGTAAAAACTGCTTCTGTTGTTTTTGGTAATTTGGGGTGTGTTGATGAGAAACGAGTTCAAACCCTAAACAAATACACTGCACGAGAATGCTTTTAGGTTCAAGAAATCAATCTGTAAATGGTCGTTCCAGATTCAATTCGGTCACAAGGTGAAGGAGAAGGGTTGATCTTAGGGAGGGAAGCGGAGAAGATGTTTGAGATCAGAGTGTTGAACTATAAAGGTATGGTTGTTTATGACTTATGTATCAGAAAATGGTTTCTGGCTACTTGTGTTGATAACACTTGTGTTCTGTCTTTCGAAATAGATTGAAAATCTATTTATACAAGTCATTGAGCGCACCCTAATCTCTTAGGAAGTGAAGGAAGTGAAGTAGTACAGAAGTGGGTTTTTTGCGGAAGGTAGTGATCATCGTGTCTCCGTTGTTATGAGGAATGATTGATCACACGTTCTCCCACTTATCTCATTACTGATAATCGTCCGTCTTTCCTGACACGTTCTCGTAATGGACGTGTTTCACGCCGCACGTTGTAAACCGCCGACCAATACCTAGTAAGCATCCCCGTTTGTGACATGTTTGATGTCTCTGATAAGTGGGTCAAGTCGTGGGACCCGCCGCGGAGAATAACATGATGCTATTAGGTGAAACAACTAAGTTGTTTATGAGGCCGACATAAAATATCGTATGTATTTGATGCATGTGAAGCATCGCATTTAAGCAGCTCAATTTAATCGATGTGTATGAAGCATCATTGTTTTAGAGCTCGATTGAATAAGTCGCGGATAAGCGTCTTAAAAGGATAGCGGGTCGACCACTTTGGGTGATCGTTCGAGTGTCTTATGGGCAAACTACCAACTGGTCGATCACTCCCTGTTCACAACGCCACTTTGTTAATTTTCTGAGAATAAATATGCACCGTCCGACTAAGCTGGCGAAGTTGGATGGTCGTGATTGATTTTAAGGCAGCTTGTTCAATGCCGTTGACGCGATTTTTTAGGGTTTGGAGGCCAATCGACCAACTCCCTTTTGAGCGAGCAATTCGAGGTGTTGCTTTTGGATTTGAGTAGGTCGATCGACCTAGTGAGCACGATGACATCCCCTGGGTCACCTAAAATTAAATCTAAGCCACTCAATTCGGCTGGCAAAGTTGGATGGCTGTGATCGATTTGCGGCAGTAATGCGTTGTCGCAAACACCGATTAGGGCTTTCAAAGCAGCGTCGTCCACCCTAGTTCAATCGAACGATTTGGTGTGTTATTAACTTCCCGTGATCAAGTCGATTGGTAGGGGATAATATTGGGCCGGTGGCGAACGCATTGGTACTCCCTTGATCGTTTGGAATGCGATCTAAGCCGTCCAACTAGGCTGGCGAAGTTGGACGGATATGATAGCTTTTGAGACCGTTTTTTTACGGCCTTAGCTCGTTCTAGCTTGGTTTTTACGTAGCGCAAATGCCCATGTTTGGGTCGGCGTTTGAAGTGCTCATGAATGAGCAACATGGGGGTCGATAAACTAGAGGACTAGTGGGCCCGCCGGTGGTTGCTACGGTGATTGCCTAGTTCTACCAGGAGTAGTTTAAGCTTGTTAAATCGCGCGGCCAAATTGTGCGGCCGCGATCGCTTTTTTAAGACTGATATGGACAGTCTAGGTTTTCTTTAAGAATAAATGTATTTAATCACGCTAACTTTAATTAAAAGGTGTGTGAACGCGTTGATCTCTTTGTCAGAGAGATGTAGCATGTATGAGTATTTTTGTGCAGATCCCAATACTAGCACTTCGGGAGATTCATGCTACTCTGCTGGGAGTGAGCATTGATCGTCATGTCATGTCGAGATTGAGAGTTCGGTTGGGGAACATAGCACGAAAAATATCAAAGTAGTCATGCATTAGTTAATAATGATGGCATAAAATAGAATTCACAGAATATTTGGGATTGCTACTATACGCACCATTCTGAATGAATTTCATATATATACTGAGTTGTTTAATACATGTGTAAGTAAAGAGGTTCGAGCACTCATCACTTTCAAATGGCCTTTATTCCTTTGCAGGATCACAATGCTAAATATAGGGTTTTACGGTCTTGACCCCACCATCAACATTAAGTCATCTGCTTAGCACGTAACAGTGAAATTGTTGCGGGGTAAGCACTAGATGGTGACAGACAAAGAAATTCACAAGAGGAGTTCGATGCACATTACCAGGGATAGGTAGGCTCGGTTCTTGAGTAGGGCACGTTTCCGTTGTACGTCATTTATCGTCAGATAGATAAGTATCTACTTGATTGTTATCCCGTATCCGGAGCCTTTATACATGATAGGTGTCGTAAAACACCTAATTTTATATCTAGTATTTATGCTTTCTTTGCGAGTTTTCTTGTAAATTATGTATCTTATGTTTACTTTTGAGTGTATCAGGTGCAATGGAGTCATTATGAGCAAAAGAAAGATAAATCAATCACTTTGAGCATAGGAGCGGAATGTGGTCATTTCACAGGTGAGCGATACTCGGAGCCCAGTCATAGATAAGGGACAACCCGTTGAAGTCTAGTGAAATTTGCTAAAAGCACCCATGGGTGTTAATATCCGCCCATATTATGAGACCTAGTTGGGTCGAATTGTTGTTTCGGATAATATTTCCTTCATTTCTTCTTGAGCTGCAAATGAATCGGAGAAAGAGCAAGTTTTGATGATGTTCGGGTGAGGATTTGAGCCAGAATTGATACTGCTAATTTCCAGGGAAGAGTTGGTTTCAGCTTGAATTAGAGAATCGAGAAAAGAAGATATGAAATCACTACCATCATTCACCATCGGGTTAGGGTTTTGTTGTGTTTGATTTGAATAGAGAAATTAAGAGATTGGGTTTGTGTTAATTTGTAAAAACAGTGAAGAATGAGAATCTGTTGTTGTTGAAGTGAAGAATAAATCTAACTTAGGGTTGATGTGAATTTGAAATCGGTAGCAGAATGAATTATGGTTTCGATCTTTGAAGAGTTAGGTGGTGATGAATGATGGGTCTCTGGCAATCTATGGGATTAAGTGTGATTCAAAGACAAAGAAGAGTTGCACCTGTAGCTGTTAGAGAGAAGATTAAATGGGTTTGTGATGGGATTCAATGCAGTGGTCTAGTGGAGGAATTGAGTTGCATACCAAGAACTGAGATGGGAGTTGTCTGAGGTTGCAGGGAAGATAAGTTGGTGGTGCTGCCAAAGATGAAATAAGTAGAGAAGTTGAGCTCAAGGTTGAAATTGCTCGATTCTAGTGGTGTATTGGACAATCAAGGTTAAGATGAACTGCAGGTGCTGCTGTTATGGATTCTGGGTACTAGAACTCGTGATGAATGTATGGCTTGCAAAAGATGGAGCGATTATGTCAAATGGTGATGTTGTTGCCTTCTTTAGCTGGAGTTAATAGGAGCAAATACAAAGCCGCAGTGGTTGGTTGCAATTGACTAGGAGGAGATTGAGAATGGTAATGAGGTTGTGCGAGATTGCAGCACGACACTGAGTTACAATTGCAGCTGCAATTCAGGTGTTGGTTCAATGGGATCCTAAGTCGGAAATGGTTGAGCTAAGATTGTGTGCTAGTTGCAATAAGGATATGGCTGAAACACAAGGTGCGAATAGAGAGAGAAAAGATGTTGTTGATTGTGTATGAACTGAGTTTGAGCTGGTGCAGGGCAATGGCTTTAATTTGAGGTTTTGATGTCAAGAACAGGATCTGAAGCTGCTATTGAAATGGTGAAGATTTAGGTTGATGGTTGCTGGCAATTGCAGGGACTCAGGAGAAAAGTTGAGATGAGCTGAGCATATGGGTTTGTTTGAGTTTGCAGTTGCAAGTGGATATGGTGCAGGGAAGGTCTTTACATCTGAAGTTATTAAATTGAAGTTGCAGATGTTGCTTCTGCTGAGATGAATGAATTGCATGAGATAGTTGTGGCCTGAATGTGGTGGAGCTGTAGTTGCTGCCATTGAGAATTGCAATTGGTTTGAACTGGTGAGTCTGCGGGAAGTGGATGTGCACATGATTCTGGCACTGGTATGTTGCAGTTGTGAGCTTGAGGTGTTTGAACTTGCAGGAAAGATTGTAGTCAATTGCAATGGGTGGTAGTGTTGAGTTCGAAAGGACATATGGTAGTACTGGTGGTTGATCTCAAAGAAGCAGTGAAGTTTACTTTGGTTGGAGTTGTGAGAAATTCAAGTTTATGAAACTGAGGTATTGCAGCTGTGGAATGAGAGTAGAGCAAGGAACGGGTGCAGCTCTACGAGATGTAGCAGGGGAATGATGAAGAGCTAGAGAAGACATTGAACCCGGTCTTTGTCACAGCGCGAATGGGATCGCATTGGAGATTGAATGAGTGAAATGAGAAACTCGAGGGTGATGTATGAACCAATAGATGTATGTTAGGCTTTTATCACGGGGAAGACTGAAATGGCCTGGAATCGGCCGGAAACCACCCAGAAACAGTTAGAACTCGGCCAAAATCAGAGTCAGGCGAGTTGACTCACCGATCCAGGCAATTAGCTCAGATAGACCTGGACTTGTATAGACTGGGCTTGATTCATGGGTTGTTTAAAGGCTGACTTTTGGCAGATGGCCGAGACTGGAATACAGAAATTGGTGGAAAAGAAAAGGGATATAAAGAGAAAACCTTTATATTCTATTATGGAGGAGATCTTTTATCTTTTTGCCTCTACTTTTATTTTCTAGGGTTTAGAAACATGATAGGTTTTCTCTTCCTTATTGTTATGAACTCCATGAATATGAGTACCTAGTTTTTATTATTGGTTATGGAATAAGTTGGATTTCCAAATATGGATTTTAATATGATAAATTAGTTTTGTCTCCATATTATCGATTATGATTTACTATTAATATTGTTACATGATTTGAATGCTTGTTTAGTCGAGTCGCGAATCGATTGAGTTTGCTTTCATCTTTATTGCTAGATTAGGGTTATTATACGCAAAAGTGATAATTCCTGATTGCAAGTAGCATAAATAAGATTATAGTTTGTAGTGATATATTCTTATGATCTTATGTGAACCATAACCTTTGTTAAATCGGATTAGTGCTTTTACACGTTCGATTGCTTTGATTGGCCTGATTTCATAAAACTTAACGCATCTAGGGAATTAAACTTGATTAGTGCTTTTACACGTTAGGTTGTTCTCTAAGATAGAATTCATATTCGCATCTTTTAATGTGTTTGTTGATGACAAGAGGAGATTTGCGGGATATACTTGCGATCAAGGTATTCTAGGGCCTTTGATAAAGTTGAGATTAAAATATCAATTCTAGTTATTGTGTTGAAAACATGTTTGTGATTGAAGACGAAATCCATGACCAATACTTTCTCATCCTTGATTTGATTTGTTTACCTTTATTGTTTGCTTTTATTTAGTTTATTATATAAAAACCAAGAAACCCCCCGGTGTTATTTATAGGAAACCGAAACAACTTGACAACCTAAGTCCTCTCTGTGGGAACGATCCTTTCTTGCCCTTGCTTCATTATATATTTTGAGTAGTGAGAAAGTAATTTATTTTTGACGCCTACGACAACGATCAATACACGGCAAGTAGAGACTCCTTTTATTCGCGGGATCTAGCTGATTTGCGGAATATAAAGAAGGCACCGAACTTTTCTCCCATTGCAGAATAGTTTCCTTCCTTGTTCCAGGTATTGGTCCATGTTCATTATGCGGTTTAATTTTTTTGATTGATGATACCGATTTTTAATTTTTTTTATATACCAGCTTATCGGTATGATCATAACGTCCCTTTTGCGATTATTGTATGATGGGAACCGGCTGGTGATGATTACTCTTTACTTCTCCAGGAAGAACTTTGAAGTCGACAAACCCAATGCGAGTGCGTTCGAGGAGGTGATGGCCAAAATAGATCCTCCGTTTCGTGAAGCTGGTCGTGCCATACAGGGTATGTTTCTTCTGCACCTACGTCTCGTTCGGGAACGTGTTCAGGCTTTCTTGGCTTCGGTCAGCATGGAGGAAGAATGGAGGCGCGACGAGGCATCTCAGCCGCCAAGCGCGAGAGCTGAACGGTTTGCAGCTCGTCTAAAGCGGCGAAGGATCGAGCATGAGCGGCCTTCCAATGAAAATAAGTATGATTACCTCGTCTGTAACGGAGTCATCATCCTCGATTCTGACATGGACGAGCCAGAGTATCCTCAAAAGGCTGTTGGGGCAGTTCCTGAGGGAGAGGTCAAAGTAGATTCCGTGGAGGATATTGAAGCAACTGCCGGAGGGAACACTGAAGTGGCTGCTGAGGAGATCATGGTAGCGGCATCTGGAAAATATGTTGAAGCATCTTCCCAGGATGAAGATGTTGAAGCAGCTTCTGTAGATGGGGAAAAACGAGTTGCTGGTTTTTACGGAATTGAGGAGACGACCGTGCGAAGGAAACTCCTTGAACCGAGAGAACTATCAAACCTCACACAGATGCACTGCAAGAAGGGAGTGCTTTGAATTCGAGAGATCAATCAGGGACTCTACCTAAACCAAGACAATGGCCGTTCCGAGTTAATTTGGTCACAAGAGAGGATGGGTCGATATGTAGGAGGAAGTGAGAAATGTGTGATATCAATAGTGATCGAAGATTGTAAGTGTGTTGTGTATTAAAATAAGATAAGTTGAATGATTGAATTTGCTCGTGTTGAGAGTAATTGCAAAGAAGTTGAGATGTTAATCTCTTGTTGTCTGTTTTACGTAAGATTATCTTGTTTTCAATCATGATTCAGAAACTTATTTATATTGCTGGAATTGTAAACACCTTGATACCATTGTAGTTGCAGGAAATCCTACACTACACCCCTCACTAGAATATACTCAATTAAGTCATTTTAGGATGAATGATTATGATTCCTATTGATTGAATACTTGAATCTTTACAATATGAAATAGAAATGAGTTATAAAATTACAATCACTCTAAAACTTTCTCTCTCCTAATGACTTGCTTAACAATTCAAAAAGAACTCTCCTCTTCAACGGACTTACTCAACCCTTTATATAGGGTAGTACATTATGGATGACAATTAAGTCCTTTATTTTCGGAATGGCTTGCGAAATATCGCAAGCGTACAAGTATACAATCTCGCGACACTATAAAACTTCGCCATATTTTCATATCTTCCTCTTGTTCTGGCTGTCGTCATTCATTTTGTCATTTATTTTACTTCCATCGTGACTCCCTCGCAATGTCGTCATTTATTAATCTCGCGAAGTATTGATGTTGCGATATTCGATCTTTTACATCTTGCCTCTTCTCATGTCTTCTCTCATGAGGAGAGAATGTCATGAGAACCAACATTTTGAAATGCCGCAACTGCTCATCTTTATCTATTTCACTCCCGTACTTTTACACGGAATTTATTACAGATGTTTCTTCTTCCACTCTTTTCTTGACACGTCTCTTTCAACCGTTTATTCTTGACCATTCATGTCCCATCTCGCATTAAATGCATTTGTTTTCTCGAGGATTCTTCTCTCTCTATATAGTTTTTTCACCCTTCTCTTCTTCTCTTTATTTTCCTCTCGCAACTTTTCTTCAACTCTCTTCCTCCGCAATCTGCGCTTCGTCACTGTAAATCTTCCCTTATTTCTTTCTCTTGATCTTCAATTCTCTAATCATTCCCATACTCTAAAAATGGCTTCACTTGGTCGTATATATAAACCCCTTTTTAATGAAGCTCAAAAGAATTTACAAGAGAAGGGCTTCATCCTATCAACCATTCCTGATCAAGAATCTTCATCTATACTTTTTGCAAAGTTGTTTTCTGATCATCAATGTGATGATCAGAAAATCATAATCTCGCTAGGTCAAATCCTCACAGGCCTTCCCATTCCTCTCTACAATCCCGAGATGCCTTTATTCTATGAAATTCTTGCTCATGAGAAATTCTCGCGAGCTATTTATCAATTAAGCGGTGATTGCATCCGTCTAATGCTTGAATTTGCCAACCGTGGCGCTGGTAAGGGATCTTTATATCATGACGATGTTAAAGATCCTATATTCGCAAGTTTAGAAATAGTCGCTGAGAAGTATACCGTAGAAAACTTTTTTGAAAATTATGAAGTAATAAATATGAGAAATGATAAATCTCGCTGGGGTGCTCGATTGAAGAGAAAAGATAATATTTCCAAGATAAGATGCTTATGCAAGATATTGACTGGCACTCGGGCAAAAATAATGTTCCTCGGTACTCCAAAGATGAGAAGTGGTGGGTTGTTCCTCTATTTTTGAACGGACCTTATATTGCAGGTTCTCATACACTCCTCACGAATCTCGCAGTATCGTCCTTGGGAATTTAAGTGGCCCGAGAAGGCAAAAGAGGTATATTTCCTATTTCAGTTTGCTTTACGATATTTCCTTTCTCTTATATTTACTATGCTTGCAAAATTTTCAGATTATCAAATTGAAAAAGAGTTATAGAAGACGTCAAAGGCGAGTACTCCTACGATACTCCGATCAATCACGGATGAAGTAAGAAATACTTTCTTTTGTTATTTTTAACAATATTGTTGCCTTTGTTTCTTATCTTCATTCGTGTGCGAAGGTTGGCGTTGAAGAAATTGACATTCCCGAAGTCGCGAAGGTTAAAGGCAAGAATAAAATCACTCTTCGCAAGGATAAATCTTCTCGCTCCATCTTCTAAAAACGGAAAGTCCATCCCTCTTCTCGCTCTAGTTCCCAAACCAAATGAGAGTTCGACGAAGATGAAAATGAGGTTGATACTTCTTTTTTGCAAAGGAGAATCATTCGGTCCGCTTCGCTATGGCGCAATTGTCTAGTGTCTTCTCCGATTCTATGCAAGGATTGGGAGATGATCATTTGTCTGCCACTTGCGAAGCTCTCGCTAATATTTGCGATGCTCCCCTACTAGTGGATAATGATTCTTTTCGCGGAGTTTCCCGAACAATGAATCCCAGTTTCTTAAATGCACTCAGTGCTTTGGTATGTTCATATTTCTTTATTTCTCTGTGATTTCGATTATAAACCTTATCTTAACAATTTCTTTACTTTTCTTTATAGTCTGGAAGAGCTTCCTTTGTTGTTGCCTCAGACCTCGAGAAAAGACGCAACAATCTTGAAAAGAAAAATCTTCAACTTAAAGAGAAGATCAAAGAACTAGAAATTGAAGTTGCGACATCTCGCAAGAAGGATGAAAAAATTCAACAGTTGGAAGTTGAGTCTTCTTCCCAAAAGGACAAAATATCTACACTTCAAAGTGCTAATCAACAACTTTATGGTATAACTCCCTCCTCTTTTCTCCATTTATACTTTGCCATTTATTTTTCTTTGCCTGACTTATCATTTTCGCAGATATTTATAATCTTTCTGACGAAGCCATCCTTCTCCATTCATTCCCTGAACCTATGGATGATGATGCTCTTCTCGCTCATCTCAATGAATCTTTAAGTAGTTCTTCAAACAAGATTAATTCTCTCATTAAATGAACTTGAACCAAATTTCATCTTTTAGAATTGAACATAGATCTAGTTTAGGTTTAGCCAACCGATTTAAACGTTTATATCTTGATTCCCGGAGAGTAATAATATTCTAAGGAAGAAAATTAGCAGCCTCATAGATGATAAGGATCGCATTGCTAATCAAGGTGCACAAGCATTAGCAAAATTCCAAAAAACCCTTCTTGAAGTCCAAATTGAACGAGACGAATCTCTTCGCCAAAAATGCCATACTTAATGAGCGAGAAAATCAAATTCGTTCACTTCTTGTCATAAATAATGATGATGAATTCGCTTGGGCTGCGAAGGTTCTAGATAATGCCGAAATAACTTAGGTGTTAACGTCGGTCTTCATGCCGAGCATAATACCTTGGTTAAAGATATGATTTCTGAAGAGAAGGTTGTTTATTTTGTTCTTCATTACTTTTCCGCTTCTTTTTTATGAAACTGTTATTAAGTTGCTAACTCATTGTCATTTGTTCGCAGAATCTGAGAAGAGGTTTCAAACTAGAATCAAGGAACTTGAATCTAAGAAAGCACAACTTGCAAAAGACTTCTCTATTCAAATGAAAAATATTCTAAGTCAAGAAGCAACTACAAACTACCGTGGGCGAATTTCAACAATGATGTCGTATGTTTTCGCAATCAAACTATTGAAGCAATTTGCGATAACCACAACATTCCTCTTTCTTCATATCCTTGTCTTCTCAATGAAATTCCTGAAAATATGCCTTCCTCAGATGTCTCTGATAGTGATGCAAGCGAAGAAGAGGAATCTGATAAAGAATCAGAGAAGAAGAATAAGTTGAAAGATTGTTCCTTTTTCCTTTTTCTCTTCCCCCAATACTTGTACATTTATCCTTCTAACCTTCCATTTTGTAATCTCTTCTTCAGAAATCTATCATATGAAAATAAATAACAAGTTTTTATTCTAATCATTCCCATACTTGCCTCTGTTATTTATTTTCACATGAGAGAAATTAAGTCGATAATCTTTGAGTAATGATACTTCTTAACTTCATATCACATGTTGTTGATTAATCTTTAAGTAATGATACTTCTTAATTTCGCAATCTATTCCATTAAGCTGATTCTCCACAAATAAGTGAAGAAATATAGTCGTATTCGCAAGCTTGTTTGCTTACTCAATTTCTTGTGTTATTTTATCATCATTTATGTTGAAATTCATCATTGCGACAAAATCGCAGGGACGTCGTTACACTTTCATGTAATGACCCATTGATCTTGTCTTATCATTGTTTTTGTGTGGTCTTATTTTGCCTTCCTAGTTAAAGGTCTTATTTTGCCACCCTCGTTTTTGCATCAATATAACAGTCTAAATATTCTTGCGAACATAAAGTCCCATGACATTGACGTCTTGCGACAAAATCGCAGGACGTCGTTACACTTTCATGTAACGACCCATTGATCTTGTCTTATCAATTTCTTAATATTTTTGTCTCTGCAGGATGTTTATGTTGCGACAATATGACAGGCCTAAAAAATTCTTGCGAATTTAAAGCCCCATGACAATTGCCGTCTTTTGACACTTTTCAGCTCCCTAATGGAGGGTGCCGCCCTTATCATCTCCCTGGTTGCCCCTTCAAGGAGGCGTACATCGGCCATACAAGAATAGCTCCTCCCATTCGGTCTTAACAACAACCAGTTGTTTTCGCAGCCTCTTATCCCTTATACCTATAGGGCTTATGGTTACGAGGCTGCACCCTAAGTGGAGTTTTCTTCGGGCGAGTGCAACATATGCCAAGACTTGCCAAGAATGGTCGAGACACTTCAAATGCCCTGGCACTCTTGGCTCAACCGTGTACCTCGCGCCTTGAGCATACACGACTCCTTGGAAGAGACCCTCAAGGCCCAACTGTGGTATAACCTTATATATATAGTTGGAAATCCAAGGTATCTCTCCCTGATAGGCTTTCATGGGCCCCAAATCTCCATGACTCGAGTTCCGAGCGGTGTAACCTTTTCCCCGAGCCATGTCAAGAGATACCCCCTTATATGACGCACTTTAGGTCTTACATTTGCCTCTTGCGAAATATCATTCGCGAACTAGGGTGTACGCCATAAAGGTTCGTCCCATTCAGTCACTCTTTCATTTTTTGTTAATTCATTCAATCATTCATTTTTGGTTTCCTCTTGTTATTTTGTTTGCGAAGCTATCGCACAATCTTGCTTTGTTTATAGTAATCTTATTTCAATTCTTCAATCAAATTTTCATACATTCTTGATGGCGAGATTCTCGCGCATTTCTTCTTCAATTATTGTTTCTTCCTCTTACTTTTGATATGCCTTTGTCATTGATTTTGATAATAATGATTATTCATTTCTTACACTTTTTGCTCCTGCTGCTCTCTCTCACTCTGCACCATTCAAACCTCTTAATGATTCATTTCCATCATAATTTTCAACTTGTCTTTATGCACTTGCTTCGCAATGTATCTTCACCTCTTGTCTCTATGGTATCCACCATCAACCTTTCTCTTCTTTGTTCATCTTTTTATATTTTGCTTCAGCCCTTTCTTTTTGCAGCTCTTTCCTCACAACTCTCCACATCAATCTCATAACATTTTTGTCCTTCCATCCGGTCTTCCCTTTATAACTCCAACACCGCTAGGATGAGGAAACTTTATACACCGATGATAAGTCGACGCTACACCTGAATTTCGTGCAACCATGGCCTTCCGATCAATGCATTATAAGGGGACTCCACATCGACTACACGTAACAAAATTTCGGTTGATAATCCTTGCAAAGGTATTTTCATATGAACTTCTCCATTAGGCTTATTCATTTGTGCCATTGAAACCGTATATTTTATACGTCAAGGTATCAACTCTTCATCCTTCCCACCCATAATCTTGTAAGTATGGTAAAAAGAATGTTTACCGAGCTCTGTATCAATTAAGATTCTATTGATCGCCCAGAATTTTCTCGCTTTCATCATCTTCGCCATCTACAGGGTTTTGGATTAATTTCAATTTTACGACCAATGGGCTATCATGCGTCTCTCTCGCCTTCAGGAATCTCTTCTGCAGTGAAAGAAATAATCTGCATTTGCCATTCTTTTAACTGCGATGTCTTCGCAATGTTCATCACTTCTCTATTATCAGCATCCCTCGCAAAAACCCTACTGAGAACATTATCATGAAAATCTTCAATTACTCAGTATGAATGTACAATGGAGTTGCAAAATAAATTTTTAGCTTTCGCTCCAACTTCTATTACGAATGTTTCTTTCCCCTTTGCTAAGTTTGTCCTGTGCATTTAAAGCGGTGGTGGTAACGGTTGAACCTTCTCTTCACTTTTTAGAAAATGATTCGATTTCCTTGGTCGATCATTCCGAGGATGATTCTTTTTATATTTCTGCAGTCATTTGTTAGGTGTCCATGAAAGCGGTGGTAAGAACAGAACTCGTGACTTCTATCACTTGGTGGTGGCTCATTCCCCATGTTCCATGGTGCGGTATGTTTTCCATCAAGAGTATAGCTTCCCATATTTTTTCCACACTAGTATTTAGTGGTGGCATTTTGATTTCCTCCCATACTACTCGTGACTTCGCCGCCCTCCATGATAATTCTCCGCCTTCGACCTCCATAAGTTTCTTGCGGATGATCAAGTCTTTGAATTTTGTTATTGCCGCCCACGGTTGTAGTAGTTCCTTTCTCTTTCAAATTCTTCCCGATCACGGCTTCCCATAGCTACTATCTTTGGCTGTCCATCATCTATTATCCTTTCTTGTTGCCTTGCGAAGTGCTCTCTTTGTGTTTATCAATTTGGGTAATAAGCTTGCATTCGCAAAGATTTGAATTTGTATTCGCAACTGGGTATGATTCCATCTCATTTTGCCTTTCCTCTAGAGCAATATATTCCTCCCAAGTTCTCGCAACTCGGTCATTGTAATTGTATTCTTGACTCTAAAATTTGAATATATAACAAATTGGTTGCGAACATAGTGTTTATGAATGATAGAATGAGATATCTTTCATCCACTCGTCCAGCCATTTCGCTACACATTGTCTTCCATCTCACATACGCCAATCATGATTTTCCCATTGTAGCATACATCTCACATACGCTTTGATGTGTTGTATTGCACAAGTTGTTCCATCAAAAATCTTTGGTTAATGCGGGTAAATTGCACTTTGGGGGTATTCCTCCTAACTGCACCTCTAGTGTAAAGGGGTTTTCGCAGCCTCTTCGATGGCCTCATCCAATTGTCTTCTTCCTCCTCCTTCTATTGTTCAACATTCCTCTCATCTCTGCCAATTCTCTCAAGATTTGTTCATTTACATCGGATTCGGATTTATTGGTCTTTTTAGTTCTCCTCTTTCCTTCATGTTCATATCTACTTTGATTTTCTTGTTCATCATTTCCTTCTCTTCTTTCTCTCGCGACTTTCTCCTTCATCTCGTTCGCGAATTCGCACACCATTATATCTATCATTTTCTCTTCTTGGTTGTCTATCAGTTCTCCGTTGTATTCTTTCATATTCTTCATTGATATTTCCATTGTTGCGATTTTGCTCGCGCCTTTCTTTCTCGATTGTCATGATTGTTCGCCGAATTGCTTCCTCCAATTCCCGTTCTTCCATTTCTACTCTTAATCTTTCCCTTTAGCAAGCTAAACGCGCTTGTTCAATATAATGTTTTTCGATGTCATCTTCAATCTCCTTTTGTTTCCTCCGTGTTTCTCTCTCATGCGCATATTCTTCTTCCTTCTTCCGATTTTCTTCACCAATTGGATTATTCTTCCCTTGACGCTGCCTATTTTCTTGATTTCCGTCATTTTGGCCATTCTCAGAATTTCGGGACGTGGAATATAATGATCTTCTACCACTTCTCTTCTCTCGCAACATCCTTCACCGAGATTTGGCTCTCTTTCTAGATTTTCTTCATTAACATTTTCTACGGTAATGTTCTCCTCATATCTTCTCTAACCGATCCCGATCTTGACCAGGTATTACTTCTCGACTTTCTATTCTAACCTCATATTTTCCATTCTTAACTCATGGTTTTTCCTTGTTAAATTTGCACGTTCTTCCGCTTCTAACCGCCTTTCTTCATGTATTGTTTGCCTCAATGCTTCTAATGCCGCGATTTCTTCATTTCCATGAATTGTTTCTCCCACCTCTTCTCGATTTCTCTCCTCTTGTCCATTATTTATCAATTGTTGCACTTCTTCTCTTTCTTCCATAGAATCAGATCTCCATGTATGCACACTCACCCTATCATAATCTATTATTTTATTCGGTCTTTGGTTGAATTGGTGGTTGAATTTGGCCTTCTTCTCTATCTCTTGCATTTATTCTTGATGGTTCACCTACTTCATTTCTCCTTTCTCCAGCTAATCTCCTGCTTCTTCTAACAGTTGTTGGTTGTTCTGATGCATTCCTTCTTCTAGCCATTTCTCTATTTTAGTAAGTTGTTGAAAATTATACGAAATTTCTTTCTTGTTACTCCCGATTCTTTCAATTCACAAGGTTGATCTCTACTCAATCCCTGTTTCTAGCGCCATTATGTAGTTGCAGGAAATCCTACACTACACCCCTCACTAGAATATACTCAATTAAGTCATTTTAGGATGAATGATTATGATTCCTATTGATTGAATACTTGAATCTTTACAATATGAAATAGAAATGAGTTATAGAATTACAATCACTCTAAAACTTTCTCTCTCCTAATGACTTGCTTAACAATTCAAAAAGAACTCTCCTCTTCAACAGACTTACTCAACCCTTTATATAGGGTAGTACACAGTGGATAGCATCCAACGCGCTAAGAAGACATAGAGATTCTGCACACTAGTCATAAGAAGTTAGACACATAAATGAACACAATCTCATTCTTAAAAGTTGAGAGAGAAATAACCATCCCTTCTCGAAAGAAATTCGGGTTCGAGTGATCGAAAGTCTCGACTCGCCTCACAAGAAAGGGTTTTATGAATTTGCTCTCAATAATAAAAGCTCTTTATGGGTCACACATGTGTCCGTGGGAATGAAGAGAGAATCCTGCGACACGTTGAATGGTATGAAGGCAAAACCCTCCGAAATGTTTTAAAAACCCACATCTTTTAATATTTTTGAAAACCCATTTTTCTGACGATCTCTTCGAAAGGAAATCAACCATTTAACGAAGGTGGGAATATGCTTACTTACCTCGTTATCTGCTTCGGGCGTGCAGCTAGCACCACTCTCACAGCATCCATAGAAACGTCTTCGGTCTTCAATCGGTGTCTTCATCTTCGTCTCCGGTCTTCAACTCTTGATGATAACTCTTGAACTTCGTAGAATCTCGACAATATGATTCTTTCCTCTAATTCCTTGTTGCTTGAAACTTTATTATAAATATTCCTTCTTTCCATTGGCTTTATTGAAAGAATACAAAACTAAAAACGAACTATACAAACCCAAAATTTAATTTTTTTTTTCAAATTTTTTTTCTTTTTTTTTTTTCAAATTTTTTTAATTTTTTTCTCTTTTTTTTTTTTTTTTTAATAAGAAATAAAACAAATACAAAATAAAAATAAAAAAAAATAATAAAAACTATTAAAAAAACTAAAAATTTTTTTTTTTTTTTTTTTTTTTTTTTTTTTTTTTTTTTTTTTTTTGACAAGAGAAAACAAAATACACATAAGATAAACTAAAAACGTAAGTACAAAGGCCATGGTGTAAGTACTTTACCACTTGATTCTTCACAACTTGTATGTCTTGATATCATAAACTTCTCGAACTCTCATCCTGATAATTTCGCTCTTATACAATAGTCTTCAACTTATAAAAATTCTGCTCCTTGTCTTGTTGCTTTACTCAAATCTGAAATCTGCCCATTTCTGTATTGTTGCTTGTAAACCTTGAACATCTTCAACTTTCCTTCAAATTCGTGATGCTCCTCTTGTTGATGATGATGGTATTTCTATGGACCTGTTGGTGTAGAGAGAGATAAGGTGGATGGTGCTAACTGCGAACAAGATTACAAGTGGTATGTAAGTTAGCAATTCGATGTCACCATCATGATTGATAAAAATAGCACTCAAGAGATCAAAGTAGTGCTTCTATGGTGGGAGGTTGGACAGCTCACCATTCTGCCCGGAATTTACGTACGGTGACACACACTCTAAAAGCACAAATTTAGACAGGTACAAAGAATTGAAGGTCGGTGCCTCACATTATGTAACATGGGTAGTCTCCACTATAGGGGATCACTACTCTAATACCGAATTCAATCTGCACCTTATTTGCCACTGGCATGGTTAAATCCAACTTTAACTCTCATACAATTAAGAAACCCGATCATGTTCTCTGTCATCTCTAAGTTCAGTCACTCTTATGAGATTCTCGATGTAATCTTAGCGACATGTATACTATGTGACTCTAAACTAACCACAAGTTGGAGTTTTTATTCACTAATTACACAAAAGTTGAAAAAATTAAAAAATTTACAACGCAAATGCTTAACCACTCCCCCACACTTAAACTTTACATTGTCCTCAATGTAAATTGAATCGTCCAAAGAAAGTCAAGGTGGGAAATTTTATAACAATATGCGACAAGAAAAAGTAAAATCAAGAAAAGAAAAATTAAAAGATAAGAAATACAAAACCGGTGGGTTGCCTCCCATGTAGCGCTTGGTTTAAAGTCGTCAGCCCGACTATATCCTTGCAAGATTCATTCCCCATATACCAACAATCTGAAAAGTTGGGGATCCTTCCATAGAACCTGTTTTGCAAACACTAGCTTCACACAAATATTAGTACAATAAAGCAAAAGTGAAGCTATGAACCGATAAAAGCTTCCCCACACTTATTCTTGTCCACACTTGGAAGTGTATAAAGAATATAGAAGTCGGGCACTTCCACGGTTTCTTGTTCCATAACTCTGCATAGTATGAGAATCAAGTATCTCTAATGGCGGAAAACGAAAACAAAGTCATTTAACAATATTCTCGAAGCACATACATTCAAACCAATGATAGGTGTAGAATACACCGTATTTACAATACAGAGTTTATGCTTTCTTTGCTATTTTTCTTGTGAATTATGTATTTTACGCTTGTTTTGAGTTTTGTAGCTACTTTGGAGTCACACGGAGGAAAAGAAGAAGAAATTACCCAATTTGAGCAAAAAGGGCAAAATCGTCATTTTATGGGCGAACACTATGTGGAGCCGAGCCAAGCTTAAGGGGGGCAACCCTCCTTTGGAGGAGTAATAAACATATACTAGCTGAGGATAAGGGACAACCAGCTTAGTTATCCCTTATCGGGGTGACCGGGTGTTGGATAACAGACTCAATTTATAACCCTAAAACCTAAATTCAATACTCATCTTTTCAATCATTTTTCACCTGAGATAGAAGAGTTAATGGCTGCCGTTTGGGATCGAGAACCATTCCAAGAAATTGAGGGATTTATTGCCAGAGAGTGAATCAAAACTCGAGAATAAAGAAGAAAAGAGAAGACAGAATTGAAGTTGTTAGTATTGAGTATTTGGGATCGACCTGAGATGATGCAGCAAATGAGTGATGAAGGAGATGAACTCGCTGCTGTTAGTTCATGAGAGATGCAGCCGAAATCAAGAGAAATTCATGGATCGATTGCTGCTGACAGAGATCGATGTTAGAGATGAAGGTGGTTCTGTCGTTTGGAGGAAGGAACTTAGGGTTTGTTGGAATCAATTGAGATCGAGAAGCGGGGAAGAAAAGGGTTCGATTCAACAGAGGAGACAGGGATTTGAAGCTTTTGCTGTTTCTGATAAATCACAGATTACTAATGGAGTTTGAGCGTTGTTTGTTTTATGAAGAAACTCCAGAAATTGCGAAGAATGGTGGTGAATTGATAAGGGTTGCTGTTGTTGTTGAATCAGTGAAAATGGGTCATGAATCTGTGGTTAGTAAGGGTTCTAATGGTTTATGCGATTGAAGAACATAGTTGGGTTGGTCTGAGTTCGATAGAGAAGAGTGACGCTGTTAATGAAATGGGTCTGTGGTTGAAGACCAGTTCATGTGGTTGAAATTGAACCAAACATGGGATGAAACCGATCTTTGATAAGATGCCATGTGAATTGTGAACCGGATGAATGCCGTGAAGATGGAATTGAAGATGGGTTCTGAGCTGCTGGAAATAGCTATGAATGGGGTTTCTTTGGTGTTGGGGAAAGTGTGTCAAGTTAATATCTTTGAAATGGAACAAGGATTGGTGTTATGATACTGTAGAAATGGTTGAGAAGGTTGGAATGAGCTGCCAGGAGTAGGGTGCATGTGCTGCAACTGTGGTGGTGTTGCAGGTGTTATATGATGTTGCAGAGCTGAAGGCATGCTATGGCAATGTTGTGGCTCTAATTGGAGCTTGTTGGTGGCTCAGGGAAAGAAGAAGAAGTAACAAAGAGTTGAAGTTGCAGTGGTGAAAGCAGTGCCATCTTGGTGGAGTTGAATGAAAAATTGCGGCAGACATGTGGTCCTCGAGTTATGGCTTGAGGCTCAACGGGGTTTTGAGGTTATCTTGTGGCAATGGAACCGAGTACAAGGAAGTCTGGTACAAGGAGGTGATGCAATTGAGTTGTTGGTTTGACTGAGAAAAGAAAAGGAAAGAGTGAGTGAGTCAGTAGGTGGTATCTGGAAGTGAATGGTGGTTGTGGTAATGAATAATCGCAAGAGAAGAATGGGTTCTCAAAATTGTTAGATGTATGTGCTAGGATTTGATACAGAGAAGGAGCTGTGAAAAGGCCGGAAGTTGGCCTGGAAACGATGAAGAAACAGCCACGACTCGGTCGGTTTTCTGCACCGGCGAGTCAACTCGGCGATGAGCGATCCAGCCGATTCAGTGATCCAGCCGATCCAGCTCAAACGAGTCGAACTATTCACTAATTAAGCGGCTGACTCGCGCGACTCATTCCTTTCCCTTGACCGTTGACTGACGACTGACCGTTAGTTTGACTCATTTGACCGTTAGTCCTAACGGAGGACTGACGGAATATTCCGTCGAATATTCCCTTGACGGAGAAATTTTCAGGTGGTCGGCGGCGACTATTCCGGCCGGATTCCTACACAATCCCGAGTTTCCGCGCGAGCAAAAAATCCAAAATTTTCTATGGACTTCTCTCATGGGTGTGAAGACTTGGACTAGGAATTGGATGGAGAATTTGGCTCAAATTTGGAAAGAGAAGATGAAGAGTTGAGAAGGACTTGAATTTGGAAGTTGAATTGCTAAAGGAAAAGGATTCTAATCCTTGAAAGAGTTGGAGAATATTGAAGCCTATAAATAGAGAAGTTTTCTACATCTTTTACACACCTCTCTACACACACAACACTTGTGTTTTTGCTTTCTTTTCTAAGATTCTTCTTCTTTATTATTTGTGTGAACTTGAAAATTCTCCTTTTAATATTTATTATTTGTGTGAATTTCAAAAGCATGAGTAGCTAATTTTCTTCTTGAATGAGGATGAATTCCTAGTTCTTAACATGATTTGAGTTTTGTTTCAATTCTATCTTGAGGTTTTTCACATAATTATCGCTTGTTTTTACTAATAGGAATGTTTATTCATTCATGATTGATTGATAGATTGTTTGGAGTGCACGCTAAATTGATTTGTTAATTTGATCTAAAGCTAGTGAAAGTTAGGAGATAAGTAATCGTTTCTTGACTTTTTACATAAGTAGCAAACACAAGACCTTGCGGAGGGATTCCGTGGAGCAATTGTGTGTGAAAACAACGTTAGCAAGTAGACCTTGATCTAAGAGTCTAACTACTAATATTGACCTAATAAGTTCATGAATCTTAATGCGTTTATTTTAAATTACATCTAGAGTGATCTACTACTAGGTGGTTTGGTAAATAGAATCCGGTAGTCGAGAACTTCCGTGTCCGGTGATAGAAGGGATTTAGGGGTTTAGCACTCGATCTAGCTTTACCTACGGTTGGTGATAATTTGTGACTAATAACAAGTAGAAAAGAACATAACTTGATTCATTGTTTCGTAGCGAAGAAGGATTCCTTGGTCTTGTCTCTCTTATTGCTTTCAACTTTCGATTTTAATTGCTTTGTTTATTTTCTTTTGCTTTATACATCCCCCCCTTTTGTGACAATTTTTACAACTAGAATCTCTTGCTCCTCGTGGGAACGAACTTGACTTCCATTATATTATTTTTAATTGAGTGGAAATAAGATATTAATTTGATTGCACCTACGACACGCATCAACCAATAAGAGGTAAAGGAGAAGAAACAATAGGCAACGGGTTAGATAAACCTTGCACAATCTCTTGTATCACGGAATCCTCTTCATCCTTGAAAAACTCAAGTGAATTATTCACCTCGTTCATATTATCTTCCTCTATCAAACCGTGCAACCATTCTTCGTCCGTTTCTGTCTTAACCAAAGTTTCGACATTAACATCATCATTACAATCATATGCAAGCTCAATTGGGTCTTCCACAATATTGATCATACCGGTCACATTATCAACATACTCCTCTTCATTAGACTCAAACCTTGTTGCAAGAAAGTTTGGTAACACACTAGTTTCATCATACTCATGTACCTTTTGAATAGGTGTTTGATCATTATAAAGATCAAGAGTTGAGTCAACTACACTAATGTCATCAAATAGTTCCAAAGGTTGGTCCTTTTCAACACAATCAACTTTACCGCAAAAAGACTCCATTGTACACTCCTCGGGGTTGTCACCATAAATTGGTTCAAGCGATGTATGTTCATAATAATCATCATCACTATCATAGTCATCATAAGATTGGCTACCATTTCCCAAAGATTGGTCTTTAGCAGAATTTTGCATGTCCTCTTTGTATTCTTCAATGCCTTGTCTTAAAGTGGAAACACCTTTTTGAAGCTCTTGGAGTGATCCATCCAAATTTTGAAAATAGTGTTCCATTTGTTGATAAAGCTCATTCGACAAAGAAAAAGTAGAATTACTTACTTCAATATTGCTAGGCCAATTATATTCCCTTTGAATGGGTGGATGATCATAACTACGATCGGAAATTGGGCCAAACATACTATGAGCACATTCGATCGATAAAATTGGTTCCACGCTTGGTTGTCTACGAATTGACTCCATGCTGTCCATAAATTGTTGCATTTCATCTACCAAATTAGAGGAAATATGAATAGGAATACAACTAGTCTCCCCTCCTTGTGGTTGCTCACTTACATACCCACCGTAAGAAGGTTGAAATGTATGAGAACAACTAAAAGGGTACGTGGAGTATGGATCATAACCAAAGGATTGATTTTGATTGTACTCCCCATAAGGGTGATAGTTTTCATGTTGTTGAGGTTGAAAGCCGTATTGATTGCTCCAATATGCTCCGTCCATAGATATAGAATTGGTACCTGAAACGAGATTCTCAAAACTTGGTTAAGAACCAAAGAATAAGAAAAAGTAAAACAAAACCTGAAAAATAAGAAACCAAAAACAATTAACAACCGCTTGCCTCCCCGTGAAAGCGCGCTAAAATTTGACCCGGTTGTCGGTGACACAAATATAATTACACTTTCTTACTACTCAAAATATATAATGAAGCAAGGGCAAGAAAGGATCGTTCCCACAAAGAGGTCTAGGTTGTCAATATGTTTCGGTATCTTATAAGTAACACGGGGGATTTTCTGATTGTGTAAATAAAAATAAACAAAAAGCAAACAAAGCACGCAAATCAAGGATGTGAAATATTGGGTAAAGGTTTCATCTTCAATTGTAAGCAAGTTTATGAATATATGAATAGAATTACTATTTAATCTCGCTATCATCAAAAGCCAAAGAATACCTTATTGCAAGAATACTCCGGAAATTTACTAATTCATCACACACACATTAGAGCTGCATATGTGAATTCTACCTAAAGAATAACCTAACGCCTTGCGCTAATCAAGTTCAATTCCTAGGAGCATTAAGTTTCAGAAATAGGCTAATCAATGCAATTGAAATACATTGCGCAAACAATTCGAACAAAGGTCAATTTCTACATATGATTACGAGGATGTATCACTACAACCTAGAATCATATCATGCTACTCGTATTCAAGGTTATCGCTCGATGAAAACCCTGAAATAGCTATAGATATGGATGTGAGTTCAATCAATTCTAGACTTAACTAAACAAACATTCAATCATATTGCAATACATCAATCATGCAATTATTATAACCCGTAGAAATCAAACGATAATATTGAGAGAAAACTAATTCATAAAAATCCATAACTTGGTTGCAATATCCAACTACATCTTCAACCAATAATAAAAACTTAGTTACTCATGGCATAGAAGTTCATAACAAGAAGAAAGAGAAAATACTTCATGGTTCTAACCCTAGAACAAGAGTATAGGCAAAAGAATAGAAAAAGATATCCAAGTTGTAGAAGACTTTTCCTTTTTATAGATTTTTTTCAACTTCTAAAATTAGGTCTTCATAGTCCAAAACCCATGTGGTCTACCAAGCCCATGCGTGTGCAAATACCCATGTGAAAATATGACCCAAAAGAGGTCGCCGAAAATCTGGTATTATGGTCGGAAATTGGCCGGAAAAGTCGCCGCCAGACATCTCAGGTGACCGGCAAAGTCCACCCGGTCCACCGGTCAACGAGTCAAATCGGTCGACTCCGAGTCAATGAGTCAAATCAATGTGAATCGGTGAGTCAGAACCGGGTCATATGAATCAGGTGGTCTAGTCAGAGTCAGGCTACTCAGCTGACTTGGTTCACCTTCTAGGCTAGTGCACCATGATTGTGCTTCACCACCTAAGTCACAGCCATGATGGCCCTATGTTGCATCTATCACAGCCATCAATTCCACCAGCTGCATTGCATATCTCCCATCTTATTTCGAGCACATCCACTAGCAACACCTGCAATTTAGCTCAACAACACTGCCTACAACTCAACATCTCACCAACTCACAACTACAATAGCTACTTCCACGCCGCAACACAACATCATCATTCCATGACTCATCACCTCAAACAACACATTCCCTCACTGCAACATTCAATTCCTCATCTATGCTCCATTCACTCAATCAACACCAGGCAACCACAGTCCACCTGCAATATTGATTTCGCAATCACCACAACTCATGGCACTAACCCTTGACTGCAATTCAAGTCATCTCTCAGCTCCGGCTCAAAATGGCAGAAGCAGCACACATAACCTTCCTTGCAGTTCACCACTTCAAATTCGTTCACCCCATTACAGCTGCATCGCCTCGCCACTTCCAATTCCATCTCTATCTTCTTCCATCTTCGCAACCTGTAGGAACCCGTTTTAGCTCCTCTAACACTGGCTCCATGGCTACAATTGCAATTAATCACCAGCAAATCCTGTAGAAACCCATTCCCTGAGCTTCAATCCCACAAACTAGTAGCACAGCTCCACAGTCCACCAATAACTGCACCTGCAATGTCATTTCTGGTAGCCCCCGCTCCTTCCATTCTTGCCTGCTCAGTGCATCAGTGGCCACTGCCATACACAACCAGAGCTGCATCCATAATTGCAACCAACCTGCACTCAACCACCATCACTGAAGCACCATTACCTGCACTGGAACACATCATAGCTGTACCATTTTCGCCATCTCCGTGTCTCCATAGCACCACCAGCTACCCTTTGAATCCACAAGCACCATTCCCTTCACCTGCAAAACCATATGAGCAGCTCCAACAGCTCAACAACAGCCCATTCTCCTCCTATTCCTGCACTTCCACAGCCTCCAATGCCACCAGACTCTGCCAATTCCCTGCAATACACCAGCTCTGCCAATTCCATATGTACCCACTACCAGACTTAGCCTCAGCTTCACCCATTTCATGTCAATTCAGACCTGGCCATTCCTTTGCATCACAACACTTCAGTTCCATTGCATTGCTCAATTACTCACCTCATGTCTCATTGTCACAGCACACACCTGAAGCTTCATACTGCCTAGCCATTTCAACACAACAGCTTAGCCAATCCACCACCCTTGCACTGTGATCAACTTCCTTGGTAATTTATCACCTTTGTTTCCATCTGAATCATCTCAATATTCAATTTATGATTAGACAACACCATTTAATCCCTGAAGTTGTTCTTCACTGAACCCTAAAATTCATTTCGATATTCATTCCATCCCCGAATCACCTGATCGAATCCGAGTTGAACCCATCTACTATCAAATCAATCAACTTCATTATCTTCAAATCGTGAAGAAATATCAACTCCTAACCCTCTTCTCGCGAATCCCATCCGATTTCAATAATCAATTCATCTCTGTCTCAATTTGAACACAATTTCGGCTCCAAAAACCCCTTCATTAACCGATTCGGTCCAAACCCCATCTCTGATTCATCGATCTGAACTCATCGTTAATAATCCAACGGATCTCATTTCATCTCAGTTCAGACTTCAACAGCAGCAGCTCCTCCTCTTCTCTCTATTGCTTCAATTTCTCAATTTTGTTACCATCAGAAACAGACCACATTCGTCTCAGCATCATCCCTCAATTTCGTGCTTCTCTCTCTCGGTTTAGTAGCAAGAAATTTGTCTTTAACTCTCAATTTCGGGGAAAAATGATTGAAATGAATGAGAAAGTCTTCTCGATTTAGTTTTTAGGGTAAGGTTTGGATAATGACACCCGGTCACCCCCGATAAGGGCTACTCAACCGGCAACCCCTAACCATTCTTTGGTTGCCTTTTAATATTCCTCCCAAAAGAGTTGCCCCTTAACCTTGACTGGGCTCCAGATAGTGTTCGCCCCTGAAATGACAATTTCGCCATTTGGCTCAATTTGGGTGATTTCCGCTTCTTTTCCTCCGTGCGACTCCAGAGTACCTAATAACTCAAAAACACGCGTAAAGTACATACATAATTCACAAGAAAAATAGCAAAGAAAGCGTAACTACTAGATAGTAAATTAGGTGTTTTAGACACCTATCACCGGCTAGGGCCCGGTCCCGTGAGCTTTTCCTAATTTTATGTATTATTTCATGATTTGAAGGAATTTTCATAATTTGAAGGAAATATCATGAAATCAAGGAATTTCATGGAATGAAGGAAACATAAAAAATAATAATAATTAAATAAGGGGCGTGTGGGACAGGCTAGGGCATGACCGGCCGGCTAGGGCCCTATCCCACGAGTTTCCTAATTTTATATTATTTTTCATGATTTGAAGGAAATATCATGAAATTATGGAGTTTTCATGAGATGAGGGATATAATAATAAAATAATGAGGAATCATGAGGTGTGGGACCGGCCACGACTAGGGCATAGCCGTCCGGCTAGTATACATGGTCCCACGACACCTTTCACAATTTTATATTACTTCCTTGATGCGAAGGAAACACCATGAAACTGAGGAGTTTCCTTAAAACGAAAGATTTTTGTTCAAATGAAGGGATTTTCATGAGATCAAGGAAAATAATAAAATATGATAAAATATAGAATTGGGCATGGGACTGGGACTGGGACTGGGACTGGGACTGGGCATGGGACGACCGGCCGGCTGATGGGCCCAGTCCCCCAGCGCCTTGATTAATATTTTATTATTTATTATTTTGTTCCTATTTTGCATAGGTTCATCGTTCCTTCGTATTTTGGAATGCTCGTTCGTGCATTCAGGTGCTCGTTAGTGTATTATTGCTGAGTACACTTGCACCATTTTAGTCGGGGCTTACTCGATAGTTGCTCAAATGCCCGTGTGTTGAATATTTATTACTAACCCATGGAATTCTGCTGGGAAGAACCATGAATTGAAGTAATGAAATATTATGGAAAACATAAAATATTTTAGGAATAATTAATTGATGGCTCTATACTAGTACGATCGTCTAGGAGCATTAATTATTCAGGAATTGAGTGATATGAGCTTGTTGAAGCGTCATATTTCTTTTATATAGTCAAGGAAAACATTGTTACATCTTGAAGACGTTATTGCTCTATACTAGCGAGCAAGTGTCTAGAGCCGTCCAATCTTTCGATTTTATATATAAATAATTACCAAATTGCTCGGTATTCATGAGATATGCCGTTGCCTCCGCTGAGAGACTACACATTTACATATACTCTGAGAGACAGTATTCTCAGTCAGAGATTCTTGTGGCATGAGCTTTCACGCTTTCGATAAGAGACGTGAGCCTCAATACTCATCTGACTGCTGGATCAGGAGTATGTACAATTATGGGTTTACGATTTTACTCCTTGTCAAAAATCCACCATCTACAGCTTCCAAGGATGATTTCGGCGCGTCTCTGGAGGGAATATTGAAGCAAAGAACACAGGAAGGCGTCGAAGCGCTTTCAAACAGTTCTGTGAAGATACCTTGTTGATCCTTCCAATGACTAGATTTCCCTTTGTTGCTTTTATTCATTGTTGAACGCTTTCATAGTTTGTAGACGTTCCTTTTATGCTCAGCGGTGACTGAGTTCAGGTTTAATTAAACAACGGTTCTTCTATTCACGTTATCTTGAGACCCAACTGTGACGCTCTCCAGTAGGGTCATAACAGAATCTCCCCATTTCATCGATTCATGCATATAATCAGTGATGCGTATTGTCTTCGCGATGATTGCTCACGATCCCAAACAATGAAGGAGGATGTGATAACGGAAAGTAGAGATTAACCACGAACCTGTTTTCCAGTAGGCAAAGTTTCGCAAATCCCATTGTGGTGATGCCGCTTCATTGTTGGAGTAGATCGTTCTCTCGAGCGTTTACCTTACAAATCCCCTTTGCCCTTTTCTTCTTGTATATAGGCCTTCAATGTTTCTCGAAAGATATAAGGTGTTCCTCTTTAGGGTTTTTTTTTTTCTTTTCTGGTTTGGACTGATGGGTAATGATGAAGATTTAAGCTCGTTCAAGGATTTGTGTCATGATTAGAGGTAAAGAAATTTCTAAAAGGAAATAATATTTCAATTAATCGACAAATCGGAATCCTAATAATTATGAATGCAAACAGTGCAATCATTTTGGAGGAATTACAAATATTGCATGAAAATGGAAATTGTTTGGAAAAACTACTATGGAGAACGCTGGAATAAAAGATAGCACATCTTTTTAGGTATGGAGAACGCCGGAGGAAATGGTATCACAGCGTTTTAGGTATTGTAGGGTTTGAGCCATCGTGAGTAAATCATCACGCCTTCCAGTTTGTCAGCATTGATGAGCTTGCAGTAACCGCCTAAGATAACATATGCCACCAGGTATGGCTCGTCTCCCTTTTCTGCTGGCAAATCAGTCTGAGCGATCATCCTTACCGTCATGTCTCCAACTCGAAACGTGGTCATCTTCACTACCAAATCTCCAATTTGAAATGGGTTTGGGCATTGTACAACTATTTGATCTTTGGGCTTGCCGTCTTTGACCGATACATGTTCTACACTTTTAACAAAGCGTTTGAAAGGACCAGCCTCCCATTCACATCTCCTAGTGGTGGATGGGTCGTTGTTTGGAGCGAGTCCCCGAGACTTAGTGGAAGGAAGAGTGACTGGTTGCAAAAAAGGTTGTTCGATAAGACTTACTTGGGTTCTAATCTTCTAACGAATGTCGATGGGCTCTCTCCGTAAATGCGTCACCTTATCAAGTTGTCGATACAACAACAGATAATCTTCTGGGTTTGACGGTTTGTTGGTAATCCTTTCAGGTATAGACACTGGCAAAGGACACACCCCTAACTTTGCTTTGTTGTTATGCACCCACGAGCGCCCACGAATCATATCATAGTTCGGGTAATCTTTCACAATATGAAACTTACCGCGTGTTAGAGCGTCTCATATCTTGATTTTGAGGTCGATGTACCCATAATCGTCTCTAGACTCTCCTTCAGAATGTTTAATTATGGTTGGGCAATTGTCGAACTCGACATCTTTCAAGCGAGCGACGGTTAGGAGTCCCAGGTTACATCTCGGGTTTCCTAGGAAGGATTGGGGTTCAAGAGCAACTTCCTTAACTGGAAACAGACGCTTGCCTGATACGACACAGTTGAGAGCCCCAAACATGTCTTGACACCGTGCCTTAGAGAAATACAAAATTTCACATAAATGTTCCATCATAGATCATGCACCCTGTGAACAAAGTCCCCGAAATCATCGACTCCCCGACAGAAGAGGGTCCCCAAGTTGACTCCTTCATTTCCTAGTTGAAGTTCTCCCGCGTCCACCTTCTCTTTGAAAATGCGCTTCAACTTGTTGCGATCATCTTGGTAGGGTGATTGACGAACCTGTGATAACGACAGTATTTGGGATTCGCCATCTCTTCTTCAGTTGGCGAACGTCTAAGAGGAGGTAGCTTGATTGCGTCATCTTGAATCCATGCTTCCAGGAGTTCAATGACCTCATCTATTGGAAATGGGAAGTCTGGAGCAAAGCATCTCCCGGCCTTCAGGAGTCTTAGCCGTGGCTTTTCGGGATGGGGTCGTCATACCAGTGTCACGCGTTTGGGTTGTTGCTCCGTTCTTTGGAGCTTTCCTTTTTCCTCCTTCGCCTACCACGCTTACAGAAGGAACGGTGTTGTATTGCTTGTTGATAAGACGCCTGTTTTTAGAGCATTGCTCGGTCGAACTCGCATGCGTTGCTATCTCAAGCATGTTTGTCAATGTTAGTGATCAAAACTATAAGTCTTGATTTCTAGTCTACTATAGCTAAGGTCTCGGAATAGGATAGAAGTGTAGTTGAGCTCAAGGACTCCATGGCAATCATCATACAAGACGAAGGACTACTCAAGGAACCGGTGGAACTTCATCGACTAAAAGTTATGTGGAGACTTGAACTTATCTATCACTCAAAAGTCTATTTATCTCCTATCTTGAGACAAAAGTCGTTTTGCTATATAGACTTAGATTATACACATTTGGTATTTCGAGCCGAGTTTAACTTGCCTATCTATTTCTTGAAATATGTGTTGGTAGGCTTTCGCTTTAGCCGAATTCATCTTTACCTAGTGACGAAAGTCATGTTATGTTTCAATCACTTTGAAAATTGCTCTGACGAAAAATGGTTTGTGAATAACAACTATATAACGTCCTCTGAGAATGTTTTAATGATTAAAATGAGAGTTTAAATTACATAACCATTGGTAGGATATAAGCATTGTTGTGGAAACACATATATGTATAAGTCCTTATTCCTTGAACTAAAGTTTGCGAACTTTGTTGATCAAGAGAACTAGAATGTGGCGTGAGCCAAGTCCGCGAACTGGCGGAAGTTCTCGACCCGAGAATTTCTGCTGGAGTTTGTGAGCTCCTTCCAAAAACTTAAGTCCGCGAACCCAGTCCGTGAACTTGAGTTGGTTATATCTAAAAACGATTGTTCTTGAACTCATGTTTAAATATACTAAGGAATGCTTTTGCAAACCGTGGATATAAAGTTCATGAACCAATTCGAGTGAATCAAATCGTTTTTGCTTCGATTGTGTCTTGTGTAGTTACATAAAGATCTAAGCAATTGAACAACTCTCTAACTAGTTTATTTGAGTCATTTGGACTAGTTATGATGAAGAAGAATACGATTGATATTAAATTGCTCATATGGCTATTTGGTTAACTATTATTGAACCAACAAATGTACAAGTTTGGGTACGGTTACACAAGCCTAGAAACGTGCATTTCATTTGTGTATAACAAGCTAAGTTTTCGATCTAACGGTTGAGAAATATTAGCTTGAATCTAAATCAGGTTTTCATCTAACGGTGAATATTTTGAATGCTTTGTTACCAAGCTAACATTGATTGCAAACCCTGATTTGAAAGACTATATAAGGGAGAACTCTAGCAAGCAACTGGGAAACATAATCCCCATACTTTACGTGTGATACTAGTTTGCTAAGCTAGAGTCGATTCTCCTTTAACCTTTGGTTTTCTTCTTATAAAACCAGGTTAACGACTTAAATACTTCATTGGGATTGTGAAGCCAGACCGATACTACTTTTCTTATAGTTGTGTGATCTGATCTTGCTGTTTCTATCGTACGAGTACAATTGGAATACTTGGCTTGAGATTTCTATCTCCGATAGGCAAGATAAAAAGAAATCACAAACACTTCGTCTCATCGTTTGTGATTCCGTAATATCTTTTTTCGCTGCGTCGATTAAGATTATTGTGAGGTGATTGATAATACTAAAATCATTCTTCGGGAATATAAGTCTGGTATTATTGATTGGTTCTGTTCACCTTGATTTATCAAAAGATGGAAAAAAACTCGTAGGTATATTCGTGGGAGACGGATTTATCTATTACCGTAGACGTTTATGTGTGATACAGATATTTTTATTAAAGTCTTCGACTTTGGGTCGTAGCAACTCTTAGTTGTGGGTGACATCAGCTAAGGGAATCAAGTACGTAGCATCCTGCTGGGATCAGAGACTTAGGAGCATAACTGTACCTTGGATCAAAGTGAGATTGGTTGGGGTTCAACTACAGTCCGGATCAGAGTTAATTTGGAGTAGGCTAGTGTCTGGCGGCTTAATACGAGATGTGTTCAATCTGGACTAGGTCCCGGGGTTTTTCTGCGTTTGCGGTTTCCTCATTGACAAAATTCTGGTATCTGTGTTATTTCTATTTCCGCATTATATTTGTTTATATAATTGAAATATCACAAGTTATGCGTTAGGTTCAATCAATTAGAATATCCGACCTTTTTGGGTTATTGATTTAAATTGATTGACACTTGGATATTGGTCTTTGGTACCATCTCGCAGATTTCTATTTGCTTGAGTAAAGATCAAATCGACAGATTGAGATATAAACTCTTTGATATACTTTTCTCTAGATTGAGTCTGACTGTATAGTTGATTCTCTAGAAAGTATATTGGAGTTTGTCCATACAAATTGCTAATAGAATTGTTGGGTGTGGTTGTTGTACCCCCGCTTTTTCAATTGGTATCAAAGCACGCAAACACGTTTAAGACCTTACAAGTCTGTGTTTGTAGCAATCTTACTCTATGGACGATAAAGTCTCTTATAATTCTTCACCAGGTTTAAAAACCAATCGTAGAAGAAGTTCTGATAAACTGGTTATTCTCCAGAAAAGGTTGGATGAACAAATCCAGATCAATTCTGATCTTGTTGTTGAAATTGCAATGCTTAAGGATTTGAAACCCATTATAAATCCTTTGATGGATTTGAGTAACTCCCGGTTGTTCCTCTCAAGAATGTCATAGATCGTAATAAACAACGATTAGATGTTGTGAGAACCGATATGACTCTTAAGTGTTACGCCATTCTAAAAGGTGTTGGCCCATGCTTGTTTTGTGATTCCTCCAATCACTTTCAACATAACCGTGTGTCTTTTTAAAAGAGTCTAAAAGTTGCAAGTAATCTTTGTTAGCATATCAGCCCACTAATCATGCTTAAGATGTACTTTATTAGCTTTAACATGCTTTACATAATTAGGATTACAAATCACAACTTAGGCTGATAGATACAACTTACTTTATTTCTAGGATTACATGTTCTACATCTAGAAACATTAACATGAATATGTATCGGAAGAAACCATGCTTTATGCTTAACCTCATCATGTTGCATACAACTACTTCATGCTTATACATGCTTTGCTACACAAGATCGTGTCTAATACAATCAATACATGATAAACAAGAAATAAGGGAGTTCGAGATATACTGTCTTTACCTTATTGAAGACCAGACAATAGAAAACAACACATACCTTAATTACCTTTGACAACAATAAGAAGGATAGCATGTAGATACCTTAGGCTAGGTTATGTTCATCTTGGATAGTTGTTTTACTGTAGATAATCACTTAAAACAGGAAACTCTAAGCTAGGACCTTTACTTGGAAGTTCTTCATCCACTTCTATCACCCCTTATCTTTCTAATGGCAGAAATTTAATTTAAATAAGGCTAGAAGGGAGTCCACCTCCAACTGACTTAGACATGTGTCATCCACTCAGCCATCATGAGGTGGAGACACATCCCTTAACTGAAAATATAAACTAATATGCCCACTTTATGGATTAACTTGATGTACTTTGGCCTTAAGTACACATCCCACAAAACAGAAAGTTTTGCCTTTAGTACATGATCTAAACCTAACACACACACTTGATTAAGATTAGGTTAATCCGGTTTTAGTAAACTAAACATGATTTGCCGCTAAACCATAAAAAAGTCTAACAATCTTCACAAGAAAACTAAATAGCTTTTTGCTTCTCTAAAAAGACATACAAAACTATCAGGAAACTCTAAAAATGAGAATAGTGCGATAGTATGGGAGCTTTTGCTTTAAAATCAACATCACCCTTTCAATGGTTTCTTGACAGCGAATGTAGCAGACATATGACAGGTGATCTCACTTGGTTTGTTTCTTCAGACGACTATGAAGGCGGGCCTGTAACATTTGGAGATGGGAGTTGTTGCTACATAAGCAAGAAGGGGACGATCAAATTACCCGGCGTACCTGAAATCCATGATGTAGTCTACGTAAAAGGTATGACTGCAAATCTTCTTTATGTTAGTCAAATTTGTGACAAAGGCCATTGAGTTGTCTTCAATGCAAATGGATGTGACATTGTAGATAAAAATTGAAAAAGTAATTTTTTAAGGAACTCGTGGTAAAAACAATTGTTATCTTCTTGATACTCAATTCAGCAACTGTTGCAATTTGACTAAGGTGGAATCTACACATCTTTGGCATGAGCGTTTTGGTCACATCAACTATCGTCTTCTAACTAAGATCATAAACAAAGAACTTGTTAGAGGCGTTCCCAAAATCAATGCGAAGATTGAAGGAGTATGTGGTGCCTGTCAAAAGGGTAAACAAACGAAAGTTCACCATAAATCATCTCGAGATATTCTCACTAAAGATCCACTTGATTTAATTCATATGGATCTCTTCGGACAAATTTAATAACCCACGGTTGCTAGTAAGAAGTATGCTTTAGTTATGGTAGATGACTACACCAGATTCGCTTGGGTTGCATTTCTGTCTCATAAGAATGAAACCCTTGGTGAATTCAAGATTATTGTGTAAAGAATCCAGAATGAACAAGGCCGCAAACTAAAAAAAATTAGGAGCGATCGAGGAACTGAATTCAAGGACACTAAGGTGTTTGAATTTTGTGACGAACTAGGGATTATTCAACAATACTCACCACCCATTACTCCTTAAGCTAATGGAATTGCAGAAAGAAAAAATAGGAACATTCAGGAAATGGCCAGGGTAATGCTCCATAACAAAAACTTACCATTAAGGTTTTGGGGAGAAGCTGTTTTTACAGCATGTTATTTGATCAACCGTGTTTACTTACGGTCTAAAACCCTAAACACTCCGTATGAGTTGTGGTATGGAAGAAAACCCAATCTACACTATCTCAGAGTGTTCGGAAGTAAGTGCTACATTCTAAAAGATCGAGAACATAGAGGGAAATTCGATACCAAAAGTGATGAAGGTATCTTTCTTGGATATGCTTCTGATAGTCGCGGGTTTCGAGTATTTAATCTCAGTATCCATGTCATGATGGAATCATCTAATGTTATCATCGATGATATTAGTGATTTTCATCATGATAATCCTCCTATTTGAATTGCCTCCAACTGAGACAATTGAGAAAGTCAAAGAAATCCCAGTCGGTTTGAAGTTGTTCCAACCGTCGCACTCGATATTTCTAGTGACGAGGAGAAGAGCACCGATCGGGCTACTCCGATGAACAAGAACGTATCCCTCCACGACACCTCTCGGGTTCAAAGGAATCATGATCCCAACATTATTATTGGAGGAAGAGATTCTACAGACTAAGACAAGAGGACAACTTCAAAATATTTGTAATTTTGGTTCCTTTTGGGTGAATGCAATGCATGAAGAGTTAAATCAATTTCAAAGACAAGACGTATGGGAACTTGTACCTTGTCCTTCCAATATTAATATTGTTGGTACTAAATGGATATTCAAGAATAAGTCTGATGAATTTGGTAAAATTATCAGAAATAAAGCCAGACTTGTTGCTCAAGGATATTCACAGATTGAAGGTATCGACTTTGATGAAACCTTTGCACCTGTGGCACGCCTTGAGTCCATTCGACTTTTATTAGCTCATGCTTGTTTTCTGAAGGTTAAGCTGTTTCAAATGGACATAAAATCCGCATTTCTAAACGGAATATTAAAGGAGGAAGTCTATGTTGCTCAACCTAAGGGGTTCGAAAACCCTGATTTCCCAGATCATGTTCTTAATCTCAAAAGGCATTGTATGTATTAAAACAAGCACCTAGAGCCTGGTTTGAAAAACTCACCACTTCTCTCATAAGAAAAGGTTTTTCAAGAGGCGGAGCTGATAAAACATTGTTTACCAAATTGAGTGGGAAAGATATTGTCATTGCTCAAGTATATGTAGATGACATCATCTATGGTTCAACTTCTGAGAGATTTGCAAAGGATTTCCAAGTCTCTCTTGCTAAAGAATTTGAAATGAGCAATGTTGGTGAATTAAAATTCTTCTTAGGATTACAAATTCAACAACATAAGGAGATAGTTTACTTATCCCAAGAAAAATATGCAAGGGATCTTGTGTCAAGATTCGGTCTGGATAAGTCATCTCCAAAACTGACACCTATGCCCACTAATGGTAAACTACATAGAGATGAGAAATGAGTAAAAGTAGATCAAAAACTCGTCTCGATCTATTATTGGTAGCCTTTTATATCTTACAGCTACTAGACCTGATATTTCTTTTAGTGTTGGTTGTTGTGCTAGATTTCAGGCTAATCCAAAAGAATCTCATCTTGCAGCTGCAAAAAGGATCATACGATATGTCAATCAAACTGTCGGGTATGGTCTGTCTTATACTTTTGATACTAACACCGACCTTTACGCTTATTCGAGATGCTTTGATTGGGCGGGGATGTGTAGAAGACAGAAAAAGTACATCGGGGGTTTCTACTATGTAGACCGAATCTTGTGGCTTAGCATAGCAAGAAGCAAAATTCACAATCCCTGTTTACATGTGAAGCAGAATATATTACTGCTGGCTCATGTTGCACTCAACTTCTATGGATGAAACAAATGCTAGATGATTATGGAATTGATACTGGAATAATGAAGACCTTTTGTGATAACTCTGGTGCAATTCGAATCACTGAGAATCCCGTTGAGCACTCAAGAACAAAGCACGTTGACATAAGGTACCATTTTATTCGAGATCTTTATGAAAATGGTATCATAAGCATGGAATTTGTGCCTTCAAAATAATAATTGGCTGATATTCTCACCAAACCATTAGACACTGCTACATTTCAACACTTACGGCAGTCTATTGGTGTTGTTTTGGTTCATTAATTATTTATATGACTCTTGCCCCTGTGCTTATCTTGATCTTTTGAGAAATTAAGTTTGAAATTCCAGTAGTGTTTACTTCAATTATGTATTTGTTTCCGTAGGTTTTATTTTTCTGTCTAAGTTCCGTGTGTGATTGTATCAAAAGAAATCCTTCTTTTCTCTTTCGAAATTAAGGTCGCTCTTGTAGTTCTTTCAAGAATGACATATTATGGGGGAGAGTTCTTAGTTGAACTTGTGCTTAATTGCCAAACCTTTGTGGGGAGTTCGGCTGTGGAATATTATAGGGGTTATCTTGTATCTTTATAAACTCCTTGATGAATGCATTTAGCTTCGGCTTTATGATTGCATCTAAAGAAGATGATGTGTGTTCTTTCTTTTGGTCTTGAAATGTCTCTTTCGGAAATTTCATTAGGATCCTGTTCTTTTACCTATGCCAATTTTATTGACAAAAAGGGGGAGAATTAATATGTAGTTCGCACTACAAATATATATGGTTTTCGGATCATTATGTAAGGGGGAGTGGTTTCCATGTGAGATGGAGTATTGACTAAGGGGAGTGATACATATCACCATAGTATTGTTGTTGAAGTTGTGATACAATTGAACTTTGACGTTGTGTAATGATACTATGACCTTTGTATAACAATGATTGAGAACTCTTGTTTTCTTGTTGTTATAGCTACGGATTTTCAACAACGATGATGCTAAACTTACAACCTTTGGGATCATTGGAGTACTTGGAAGTGACGAAGATTTCGAGTAATGTTGAAGATTAGGCATGTGAAATAGGAACTACAAAAGTTAATTTATTTATTTTTTGTATTCCATATGTATTGATAGTTTTATCACTAAAATTGACAAAGAGGGAGATTGTTAGAGCATTGCTCGGTCGAACTCACATGCGTTGCTATCTCAAGCATGTTTGTCAATGTTAGTGATCAAAACTATAAGTCTTGATTTCTAGTCTACTATAGCTAAGGTCTCGGACTAGGATAGAAAGTGTAGTTGAGCTCAAGAACTTCATGGAAATCATCATACAAGACGAAGAACTACTCAAGGAACCGGTGGAACTTCATCAACTAAAAGGTATGTGGAGACTTGAACTTATCTATCACTCTAAAGTCTATTTATCTCCTATCTTGAGAAAAAAGTCATTTTGCTATATAGACTTAGATTATACATATTTGGTATTTCGAGAAGAGTTTAATTCGCCTATCTATTTCTCGAAATATGTGTTGGTAAGATTTCGCTTTATAGCCGAATTCATCTTTACCTAGTGACGAAAGTCATGTTATGTTTCAATCACTTTGAAAATTGCTCAAGAAAAATGGTTTGTGAATAACAACTATATAACGTCCTCTGAGAATGTTTCAATGATTGAAATGAGAGTTTAGATTACATAACCATTGGTAGGATATAAGCATTGTTGTGGAAACACATATATGTATAAGTCCTTATTCCTTGAACCAAAGTTTGCGAACTTTGTTGATCAAGAGAACTGGAATGTGGCGTGAGCCAAGTCCGCGAACTGGCGGAAGTTCTCGACCCGAGAATTTCTGCTGGAGTTTGTGAACTCCTTCCAGAAACCTAAGTCCGCGAACCCAGTCCGTGAACTTGAGTTGGTTATATCTAAAAACGATTGTTCTTCAACTCATGTTTAAATATACTAAGGAATGCTTTTGCAAACTGTGGCTATAAAGTTCATGAACCGATTCGAGTGAATCAAATCGTTTTTGCTTCGATTGTGTCTTGTGTAGTTACATAAAGATCTAAGCAATTGAACAACTCTCTAACTAGTTCATTTGAGTCATTTGGACTAGTTATGATGAAGAAGAATATGGTTGATATTAAATTGCTCATATGGCTAACCATTTGGTTAACTATTGTTGAACCAACAAATGTACAAGTTTGGGTGCGGTTACACGAGCCTAGAAACGTGCATTTCATTTGTGTATAACAAGCTAAGTTTTCGATCTAACGGTTGAGAAATATTAGCTTGAATCTAAATCGAGGTTTTCATCTAACGGTGAATATTGAATGCTTTGTTACCAAGATAACATTGATTGCAAACCCTGATTTGAAAGACTATATAAGGGAGAACTCTAGCAACTGGGAAACATAATCCCCACACCTTACGTGTGATACTAGTTTGCTAAGCTAGAGTCGATTCTCCTTTAACCTTTGGTTTTCTTCTTCTAAAACCAGGTTAACGACTTAAATACTTCATTGGGATTGTGAAGCCAGACCGATACTACTTTTCTTGTAGTTGTGTGATCTGATCTTGCTGTTTCTATCGTACGAGTACAATTGGAATAATTGGCTTGAGATTTCTATCTCCGATAGGCAAGATAAAAAGAAATCACAAACATTTCGTCTCATCGTTTGTGATTCCGCAATATCTTTTTTCGCTGCATCGATTAAGATTATTGTGAGGTGTGATAGGTGTGATAGGTGTCTAAAACACCTAATTTTATATCTAGTATTTATGCTCTCTTTGCTATTTTTCGTGTGAATTATGTATCTTATGTTCGCTTTTGAGTTTCATAGGTGTTTTGGAGTCATTTACAGGAAAGACATGAATTAGATGCTCAATTAGTTGCTTGGAGTCATTGGCGGTTGATGGATGTGGAGCTGGCTAGGTTGTGCGAGAAGGAGGTGAAGAATGAACTGTCAGTTCCTCAAAACTGACAGTTGAGTTGAGAAAGGAATTTGGCTGTCAGTCCTTCGAAACCGACAAGCCAAATGATCTGAACAGCCCTTATCAAGTGCATCTGGGTGGCTATACATATTTTTATATTCCTACACAAGACCCGAAATTCAGAGAGATTTATTTTTCCCATTTTTAGTTTCTTTGTCTGTATGATGTCGGCTCCATTAGAGAGAGGAAGGTTTAGAGTACAATTTAGGGGAGATCGAAAGAAGCTTTTGCCGCTGAGAGAATCAGATCCAAGGTATGAGATGGTCAATTGAGAGCTATTGAGGTAGTTTCTGCTGAGTGATTTCGTCGGAAGAGAAGAACATGGAGAAACACAGAGTTATTGTTTTATGTTGGTGTTGAATTCGGCAGGAGCAGAGTGGATTTGTCCATGAAGATCATTCGAGATGAATAATCAGACAAAGGTGATCTATGAGTTGAGTTTATGGCATCTCAGACTTGTTTAGACTCTGAGAAGAGCAAGGAAGAAATTGATGAGGGTTTGAGATTGAAATTGCAGGATTGTGGAACCATATTTGGAGATTAAGGGTGTTTGAGAGTTCGGATGTGTTTAGGATTAATTACAGGTGCAGTTGGAGATGAATACAAATGGGTTTTTGTGGTGTTGTAAAGTTACAGGATTCTTTGCTGGTGCCATTGATTGCAGATGAACATTTGACTGAACTTCAGGTGGAATTGAAGCTGAAATGGAGAATGGGTTTGTTGTCTTATGAAAAATGAGAAATTTGATTGTGTTTGATGGAAGCTGCTGCTAGTGATGGCAAGATGATAAACTGCTAAATGGAGTTGCAGCTGCTATTGAGCTGAACTGCAGGTGGTCTGTGGTAGTGTTGTGTTGCGGTTACAGGGAAGCAAAGTGAAGATAGCAAAGGGCAGAGAGAAGCGGGTGAAAGTCTGTAGGAGCTCAGTGATTAGCTGATGTGGGTGAAGGAATTGGTGCTACAGGTGGTACTGGTGATTATGAAGTGTAATTGGAGTTGAAACAATTGTAGGAGTGATGTCAGGTTGCAGTTGCAGGTGAGATGTTGCTGCCATTGTTCACAGGGCAGTGCTGTAGAAGATGGGTTTTGTGATGATGTTTGCTGCCGATGAACAAAGGGGTTGGAACTGAAGTCTTTGTGATCTTATGGATGGAGTTACAAGATGGCTGGCTTGGGATATGTCGCGGAGTGGAGCGAGAGGCTGATGGGTTTGAGCCGAGGATTCACGAACCAAGAAGAACTGAGATTCAAAGTTTACAAGTGGTGGTGGATCAAGATGGTTACGAGATGAAGTGTTGCAGCTGAACTGAAGTCATGGAGATACAAAAGGTGGTATTTGTGGTTGCAGTTGAAATGGAAGGTGTCACTGAAGATTTTGCGGCTGAGTTATGGGTTGAGGTTGTGATTGGTGATGAAGGATGAAGGCTAGATGTATTAGTTGCAGGTGATATTGCAGTGTGCAACTGGTGTGTGATGGCAGTGTTGACGACATGGCTCTGGCGGTATGAATGGGACTGTAATGTGATGGAAGTGATGAATTAATGAAATTGGCAAGATGTGTTTGATTCTGGTAGTCAAGGTTCAACCAAGAAGATGAGGAAGAACTGATATTCATGGGTTCTGGTGATGAAATTGTAGGAGGAGTTTGGTGATGCAATGTTGGCTACGGCTAGAACCTGAGATGAATGGGTTTGATTTGTTGTGTGCAGTGAATTAAACAAGCTTTCTGTTGCAGGGGAGCTGTAATGGAGTAGTTTTGGTGGTGACTGAAGCTGAGCAAATGATCGAAATGGGTTTTTGTGGTGGAATTCAGATGAACCTATAACTGTTAAGATGGGAATGAAGATGAATGCTCTGAGTTTGAGATATATTTGAGTAATGGAGTTAGTGGAATGCGGCAATGTAGAGAAGGAATGAATCTGATGAAGTTGCAGCTGCAGTTACAACTGAAATGGTTCAGGTCTGTGTTGAAGGGCACTGCGAGTAAAAGCATCGCAGGTAGTGTTGGTGCAATTGGAGAAATATTGTTGCATGGAAGTGATAGCTACAGCTGAAGTTGGGGCTGTTAACTAGAGGTGCAATAGCTGAAGGAATTGGTGGTGCACAAGAAGATAAGCTACTGCCGATGGCGAGAACATGGAATTGAGACCAAGTGAAGCTGTTGCTGTGAATATATCTTGAGACATGGTACTGAACAGGAAGTGTTGTTACTATCAGTGATGCAATAGCTAGGCCTGAATGGATGATTAAGATGAATGTTTAGGTTGTGCATGGAGGAAGACACTGGCCAGAAATTGGTCTGAGCAGTGTCTGAGAACAAAGGAACTCTGCCGAATTTTCTACTATGGCGAGTTAATTCAGTGACTCGGTCTGACTCACCGATCCGAGATCCGACTCTGACTCGATGGACCTGGACTGTTCTAACTGGGCTTCATTTATGGGCTAGTTTTGGCAACAAAATTGGCAGGGATTCTATGCACGGAATTTGACTACTTGGACACCTATAAAAGAGAAAGTCTTGTTATTCATCGGATCTTCACTTCTACTTTTGTTCTAGGGTTTAGAAACATGAAAGTTTTTCTCTTTATTCTTGTTATGAACTCCATGAACATGATCTAGGTTATTATTATTGGTTATGGAATAATTGGATTTCACATAATATGCTTTTTGATATGATAAATTAGTTTTGTCTCCATGCTTTATCGTTTTAGATTCACTATTGATATTGTCTTATGATTTGAATACTTCTTTGATCGAGTCGCGAATCGGTTGATTTTGTGTTCATCTCCCTTGCTAGATTAGGATTTATTATACGCAAAAGTGATAGATTCCTGATTACAAGTAGCATAATTGTGATTATTGCTTGTAGTAATACATCCTAGTAGTCACATGTGAGTCATAACCTTTGTTAAATCGGATTAGTGCTTTTACACGTTCGATAGCTTAGATTGGCCTGATTTCATAGAACTTAACGCATCTAGGGAATTAAACTTGATTAGCGCTTTTACACGTTAGGTTGTTCTCTAAGATAGAACTCATATTCACATCTTTTAATGTGTTTGTTGATGACAAGAGGAGATTTGCGGGATATACTTTCGATCAAGGTATCCTAGGGCCTTTGATAAAAGTTGAGATTAAAATATCAATTCTAGTTATTGTGTAGAAAACATGTTTGTGAATGAAGATGAAATCCGTGACCAATACTTTCTCATCCTTGATTTGATTTGTTTACCTCTATTGTTTGCTTTTATTTAGTTTATTATATAAAAATCACAAAACCCCCCATTGTTATTTATAGGAAACCGAAACAACTTGACAACTCTAGTCCTCTCTGTGGGAACGATCCTTTCTTGCCCTTGCTTCATTATATATTTTGAGTAGTAAGAAAGTGAAATTATTTTTGCTCGGCTGACAACCGATCAAGGTGATTGATAATACTAAGTTGTTCTTCGGGAATATAAGTCTGGTATTATTGATTGGTTCCTGTTCACCTTGATTTATCAAAAGACGGAACAAAACTCGTAGGTATATTCGTGGGAGACGGATTTATCTATTACCGTAGACTTTTACGTGTGATACAGATTTGTTTATTAAAGTCTTCGACTTTGGGTCGTAGCAACTCTTAGTTATGGGTGACATCAGCTAAGGGAATCAAGTACGTAGCATCCTGCTGGGATCAGAGACGTAGGAGCATAATTGTACCTTGGATCAGTGTGAGATTGGTTGGGGTTCAACTACAGTCCAGACCAAAGTTAATTTGGAGTAGGCTAGTATCTGTAGCGGCTTAATACAATGTGTGTTCAATCTGGACTAGGTCCCGGGGTTTTTCTGCATTTGCAGTTTCCTCGTTAACAAAATTCTGGTGTCTGTGTTATTTCTATTTATGCATTATATTTGTTTATATAATTGAAATATCACAGGTTGTGCGTTAGGTTCAATCAATTAGAATATCTGATAGGTGTTGTAAAATACCTAATTTTATATCTAGTATTTATGCTTTCTTTGCTATTATCCTTGAGAATTGCATCTCTTATGTTTAGTTTTGAGTTATTAGGTGCAATGGAGTTGTTAGGAGCAAAAGAAGGAAAAATCATTCATTTGGAGCGTAAAGGGCAAAAATGTCAATTCACATACGTGTGGTCCTTGGCACCAGTCAAGGTTATGTAGCAAAGGAGGTGAAGAGTAGACTTTCAGTTCCTCATAACTGACAGATGAGCTGAACAGAGAATTAGGCTGTTGGTTATTCGGAACCGACAAGCCATGTATGGACTGTGGATGCCCTTATCCATTGGGATGGTGCCAATATCTATCTCAGTGTTATTACACCCAACTACCACTTCAATGTTATGACACCCAACCCTGAATTTGAGAAATCAGTTTCTCATTCGTTTATTTCCCAAGTTCGTAAATGCGATCGAGGTGGAGATGTTTATGGAATGGCTGTGAACTCAAAGAAGAAAGATGGAAGCAGCAGATGGTGATGTTTATGGTGTTGGTTGCGGTTGAGCTCTTGAGGGTGACACTGTAATTTACATGAATTGGTGGCAAATGTTAATCCAGGGGAATCGGTCTTGGTTGCTAGCAAGGAGGATGTGATAGAGAGTGATGGAAGTCGCTTCCATGAGTTCAATGGTTCTGAAGAGATGGTGCTACTATTAGATGCAGCTGTAATGGGAGTTCTTGAATGGTTGTGGCTCGAATTGCATCTGCAATGAAGGGTTGATGTGATGTTGCTGCCAGGATCAAAGATGATGAGTTGTGAAGAACTGATGGAGGTGTTGGTGGCCTGTGGTTTTCAAGGGTTACAACTGCAGTCAAAGCTGTATCAATGTGAAGTTGAATGAATGCGAAACAGTGGTTTATGGAGCTAGTGGCATTTTGTTACAGTGAAGCCATGGAATTGCAAGGCTGAAATGGAATTATGTATGACAGGATGGGTTTGTTCTAAGAGTTACTGGGAATGTCTTTGCATTGAAGGCAAGGACTTAGTCATTGCTATGAGGACTTGGTGGAGGTCCGCACCTATGGTGTCCGTTAAATCTAGAGTTGGTGTTGTTGTTGAATGCTTGAGATGATGATGATGCAAGGAGTGAATCGAATGGATGCAATGGACTGATTGGTATTATCGCATGCTATGAAGAATGTTGCAGTTGCAGTGGGCTGTGGCATTATGTAGGGTATGAAACCCAGCTGCAGGTGTCGGCTGTTCTGGTAGTGTGGTTGTGTTGCAGAGAAACTGCAAAGGAGATAGTTATGGGAGACTGCAAGGCTAGGATGGTGTTTGTCGGCTGTCGTAGCTGCGAGTAAGAACTGGATTGTTGAAATGCAATTGCAGAGATGGAACTGGTGGTAAATGATTGTGTACAGATGATGGAATTACAGTTGTATGAGCTGTGACTTGAACTCAGTGTTGCAAGGAAGTATGTTACTGTCGTGTTTGGCTGAGTTGCAGAATGCAGTGATAATGGCTTGAGGCAAAGTTGGTGTTGTGGTTGCAGGTGTAAGTGCAACTGCAGTAAGGAGATGATGGTGCTGATAAAGATGAATCGGTAATGGAGTTGCAATACAACCGATGATGGATGAATGGCTTTGGCGGTGGAAGAAGCCGAAGTGCGGTGTGAAGAATGATCGACCTTCATGGTGGATATGAACTGGTGTAGTGAAATGATGGTGCAGCACAACTTTGGCCTTCGCGAATGGCTCAGGCCTAAGCAATTCAGCCCATTCAGCCTAGAGATCTCAGCTGACTCATGGTCTGACTCTTTGACTCACTTAACCCAGTTGACTCGGTGTGACTCACTGAGCTTGACCGTGCTGACCCAGTTTGACCAGTGACCGGGTGGACTTTTCCGGTCACCTGAGCTACTTCCCGGTGGCTTCTCCGGCCAATTTCCGGCCATAATACCAGTTTTCCGGCGGCATATTTTGCCAATATTTTTACACGGGTTCTTCACACATATGGTCTTGGTGGATATCTTGTTATTGGACTTTGGAGATTGGACTTAATTTTAGAAGTTGGAGAAAAGCTACAAAAGAGAAAGTTTTCTACAACTTTGGGAATCACGTATTTTCTACTTGGAGTTTTGGAGAGCGGCGACTAGGGTTTGCTTCCATTTTGTTTTTCATCTTCTTCATTTTATTATTGATTATGATTATGATGAACTCAAAAGCTATGAGTAGCTAAACACGTATTATTGGTTATGGGATAAAGTTGATTTCTCAACATGATATTTGATTCAATGCATTAGTTTTGTCTCAGTAATTTATTGTTTATGATTCATGGTTTATATTGTCATATGATTTGAATACTTGTTTGGATGAGTCCTAATCAATCCGATTTGCATTCATTTCTAAAGCTATATTAGGGTTTTCAATACGAAAAAGTTGTTTATCCCTGATTCTAAGTAGCATAATTGTGGGTAGTGCTTGTAGTGATATATCCTACTAGTCACAAGTGAATCATAACCTTTGTTAAAACGGATTAGTGCTTTTACACGTTCGTTTGCATTGATTAGTCTTATTCCATAGAACTTAGTGCTTTTAGGGAGTTAAACTTAATTGTGCTTTTACACTTTAGGTTGCTTTCTTGGAAGAATCCACATATACATCTTTTAATGTGGTTGTGATGAAATCAGGGAATTAGCGGGATATACTTGCGATCAAGGTATCCTAGGACTTTTAATAAATGAGAGATTAAATTATCAATTCTAGTCATTGATGAAAATACATGTTTGTGAATGATATTATCCCATGACCAATACCTTCATCTTATTGATTATTTTCATATTTTATTGCTTTAAATTTATTTTTATTGCTTTGCTAAAACAAAAATCCCCCTATTGATTACTAAGAAACTGAAATTTTATAACAACAAAAGGCTCTCTGTGGGAACGAACTCTTTCTTACCATGTACTTCATTTATATTAGTATAGTGAGAAAGTGAAATTATTTTTGACGTATACGACTGCGATCAAAATTTTGGCGTCGCTGCCGGGGAGGCATACGGCTTGTTATTAAATTTTTAGTTTCTTTTTATAATTTCTGCTTTTATCTTTGCTTTTTGTTTTCTTGTCTTGTTTCTCACTTGTTTGCAAGAATTGTTTTCAGGTACCTAATCTCTGGCTTCTAAAGATTGGAACTATCCAAGGTGCGGGTAGCTACTCGAAGAGGCACAATACTCCAACCAAGTCAAGACACAACGGAAGAACAAGAGTTAGAAGTGGAAGAAGATTACAACTAGAAGAAGAACAAGAGGTTGCAATTGTAGAAGAACCACCTTTTGAAGAAGAAGAAGAAGAAGAAGAAGAAGAAGTAATGGGTGATCGTACACTCAAGGACTTGTCTTCTCATAGGCGTGATACACATCGATGGTGTATCCAAACAAACTCAACCTTCGAGATCAAGCCGGGGTTGATTAGAGAGTTACCTAAGTTTCATGGCATGGCGAATGAAGATCCAAACAAGCATCTCATGGATTTCCACAACGTTATCATGGATATGCTTCCAGAAAATATTAATGCGGATGGAGCGATGTTGAAAGCCTTTCCATTCTCCTTGGCGGATAATGCTAAGGAATGGTTCCGGAAGTGTCACTGCATGGAATGGGTTGAAGAAACTCTTTCTAGAGAGGTATTTTCCTGCGTCAAAAGCTACTCAAATTTGCAAAGAGATATGTGGGATAAAGAAAAATATGGGAGAATCTTTGTATGAATGTTGGGAGCGATACAAGAGATTGGTGGCAAGCTGTCCACACCACCAATTCAGTGACGCTATGATAATCCAATACTTCTACGAAGTTCTCCAATCAAGTGATAGATATCTTCTTAACGCAGCGGGTGGTGGTGCACTAGTGAACAAGACGATGGCCCAAGCTACCGAGTTGATAGAAAGCATGGCTGCAAACTCGCAACAAATTTACACAAGAGGTGAACCAATGGTTAGGCGGGTGCATGAGGTTACGGATTCATCATCACACCGTGATCAAAGGATGGATAATATGGAGCAAATGATGGAAAAGATGGCTGCAGTTATTTTACCTTCATATGGTGAAGAGTTGGAGCAAGCTAGTGTGGTCTTTCCAAATCAGCAAATACGGTATGATCCCTACTCCAACACTTACAACCCGGTATGGAGAGATCATCCAAATTTCAACTATGCCAACAAGCAAGGTGCAGTCCAACAACCTACTTTCAACCGTTCGGGTGGATTTCAACCACAACAACAACAATCCCATCCACAACAACAACAATTTCAGCAACCACAACAATCAATGCAAAATCAAGGTTCCGATATCGATGCAAAGCTTCAAACTTTTATGCAAGGCATTTCTACTATGTTTAAAGAAAGTCAGCAGGAGACTAAGAGTGCTATCAAGGAGTTGCAGACACAAATGGGCTCCATGGCGATGGACATAAACAAATTGAAGGCACAAAAAAGTGGGAAACTCCCTTCTCAACCCATTAACCCAAAAGAGGGTGTCAATGCTATTACGTTGATAAGTGGTACACAACTTGTGCAACCCGAGGTTATTGATTCGGGCAAGGTGGAAACACCAAAGGAACCTGGTTTGGAGGAGAAAAATGAGGATTCTCCCCAAATTTCTGAGGTACCTATTCCTAACTCTAAAACTCCGGTTTCTACTTATGTTCCTCCTTTACCTTTCCCTCGCAGATTTGCAAGTTCCAAGAAGGCGGAATTATAAAAGGAGATTTTAGACGTTCTTAAAAAGATCCATGTGAACATACCACTCATTAATGCGATCAAGCAAGTTCCCAAGTATGCAAAGGTGTTGAAGGACTTGTGTACCAATAAGCAAAGTCTCAAAGGTAATGAAGTGCTAAGTGTGGGGGAGAATGCTTCGGAAATCTTATAACACAAACTCCCACTTAAGTGAAAGGATCCCGGTAGTTTTGACATTCCCGTCAGAATTGGTAACACAACATTTAAAAAAGCTATGTTGGATTTAGGTGCATCCGTAAATGTCATGCCTGCATCCATGTATAATTCACTTGATCTTGGTCTTCTTATAAAGGCTGGAATTATATTGCAATTATTCGATCGCTCTAATGTCTACCCAATGGGTATTGTTGAGGATGTTCTTGTGCAGGTTAATCAATTAGTATTTCCAGCTGACTTTTGTGTGTTAGAGATGAATGAAGGGTCACCGGACTCATCTCTTCCATTGCTACTTGGGCGTCCCTTCATGAAAACGGCGAAAACCATTATTGATGTGGACAAGGGAACGCTAACTATGGAGTTTGATGGAGAAACAATACGTTTCAACATTTTCGATAGGATGAGATATCCTAGTGATGTCCACTCTTGTTTCTCCATTGATGTTATGGATACATTGGCACAACAAGTGTTTGAATTGAATGGTGAAGATGCTTTGAAAACCGTTTTAACTACATCCATGGATAATGGTGTAGAGTGTGGTAATGAAGTCAAGGAATCCCTTGGTGATCTTAATTCACTACAAGGATGCCCGGAAACTCATAATATCTCTTTTATTTCTTTACCATGCAGTGATGAAAAAACTTGTACCTTCAATTGTTAAATCTCCAAAGTTAGAATTGAAACCTCTTCCCGATCACCTAAAGTACTTGTACTTAGGTGACAAGGAAGATTTACCTGTGATTGTTTCTAACGAGCTTAGTGATTTACAGGAGCAAAAACTTCTAAGGGTGCTAAGGAAGTACAAGACGTCCATAGGATGGACAATTGCTGATATCAAGGGTATAAGCCCTGCCGTTTGTATGCACAAAATCCGTTTGGAGGATGATGCAAAGCCTACAAGGGAAGCACAACGTCGTTTGAACCCTCCCATGATGGAAGTTGTGAAAAAGGAGATACTAAAGCTTTTGGAAGTGGGTGTTATCTACCCCATATCCGATAGCAAGTGGGTGAGCCCGGTACAAGTAGTACCAAAGAAATCAGGTGTGACGGTGGTGGAGAATGATAAGAACGAACTTGTCCCAACTCATGTGCAAACCGGTTGGAGGGTTTGTATTGATTATATGAAATTACTTGCCACCACTAGGAAGTATCATTTTCCATTGCCTTTTATTGATCAAATGCTTGAAAGTTTAGCTGGACACTCTTACTATTGCTTCCTTGATGGCTATTCAGGTTACAATCAGATTGTGATAGCACCGGAGGATCAAGAGAAAACCACTTTCACTTGTCCTTTCAGTACTTTTGCTTAGAGAAGGATGCCTTTTGGCTTGTGCAATTCTCCAGCTACCTTTCAAAGGTGTATGGTAAGTATCTTTTCAGAATATGTTGAAAACATAATCGAAGTGTTCATGGACGATTTTAGTGTCTTTGGTGATTCATTTGACCTTTGCTTGAACAACTTGTCTCTAATCCTTGAACGATATGTTGAAACAAACCTTGTGCTGAATTGGGAGAAGTGCCATTTTATGGTAACTCATGGCATAGTTTTAGGCCATATAATATCTTCTAAAGGCTTGGAAGTCGATAAATCTAAAATAGACCTTATTCGTGCTTTAACCCCTCCCACTACGGTGAGGGAGATACGCTCTTTTCTTGGTCATGCAGGTTTTTATCGTAGATTTATCAAGGATTTTTCCAAGATAGCATCACCACTTTGTAATTTATTGCAAAAAGATGTGGTTTTAACTTTGATGAAAAGTGTATGGCGGCATTCAATTGTTTGAAAGAACTTTTGATTTCAGCCCCTATCATTAAACCACCGGATTGGAGCAAGCCTTTTGAGCTCATGTGTGATGCAAGTGACTATGCGGTTGGTGCGGTGCTTGGGCAACGTGTGGGGAAGATACCTCATGCTATTTATTATGCTTCTAGAACGTTAAATGAGGCCCAACAAAACTACACAACCACTGAAAAGTTGTTAGCCATTGTTTTTGCTTTGGAAAAGTTTTGCTCTTATCTAATTGGTACAAAAGTTGTTGTCTTTTCTGATCATGCAACACTTAGGTACTTGCTAATGAAGAAAGAAGCGAAACTGAGGCTCATACGATGGATTTTACTCTTGCAAGAGTTTGATATTGAAATCAAGGAAAAGAAAGGAATTGAGAACACCGTTGCGGATCACTTGAGACGTCTTGCTGTGGACAAGGAAGCTATCCTATTGCGTGAAAGTTTCCGGATGAGCAACTATTCTCAATTGCCTTTGGAGAACCATGGTATGCCGATATTGTCAATTACTTAGTGTCTAAACAAATACCAAAGAACTTGTCTCGTGCTGAGAGGGACAAACTTAAGAAGTTAGGAAACCAATACATATGGGATGACCCATACTTGTAGAAACATTGTAGTGACCAAGTAATAAGAAGGTGTGTTCCCGAATCTGAATTTAATTCTATCTTGTCTTTTTGTCACTCATATGCTTGTGGAGAACATTTTGGGAGTAAGAGAACCGCTCAAAAGGTACTTGAAAGCGGTTTTTATTGGCCAACCTTGTTCAAGGATGCATATATATTTTGTACAACTTGTGATAGGTGCCAAAGAACAGGCAATCTAGGTGTCCGAAATCAAATGCCACAAAATTTTATTCAATTTATTGAAGTTTTTGATGTATGGGGTATTGATTTTATGGGTCTTTTTGTAAACTCTCATCGAATTTTTTATATCTTACTTGTTGTTGATTATGTCTCGAAGTGGGTGGAAGCTAAGGCCACCCTAACTAATGATTCTAAAGTGGTTTCAGATTTTGAGCAAGCTAATATCTTTGCAAGGTTTGGAATTCCAAGAGTCATAATTAGCGATGGGGGTTCCCACTTCAAAAACAGGATTTTACAAAGCTTGTTGAAGAAGTACAATGTGTCGCACAAGATTGCAACACCTTATCATCCCCAAACAAATGGACAAGCCGAGGTTTCCAACCGAGAGGTGAAGTCCATACTATAGAAGACGGTGAATCCAACAAGGAAAGATTGGAGCATGCGGCTTATGATGCTTTGTGGGCTTATAGAACCGCATACAAGACACCTATCGGGATGTCTCCCTTTAGGCTTGTGTATGGTAAACCTTGTCATTTACCCGTTGAAATTGAGCATAAGGCGTTTTGGGCTATTAAGCAATACAATATGGAGATGGATGGGGCTGGAAAGCAAAGGAAGTTACAACTCCAAGAGCTAGAGGAGCTTCGCAATGATGCATTTGAAAGCTCACGTATTTATAAGCAAAAAACGAAGGCCTTTCATGATACTATGATTTCTAGGAAACAATTTTGCATTGGGCAGAAAGTGCTTTTGTTTAATTCTCGCTTGCATTTATTTCCGGGTAAATTAAGGTCACGTTGGATTGGACCTTTTATTGTTACTAATGTGTTTTCTCATGGTGCAGTAGAAATTCGTAGCATAGCTACAGGCAAAGAACTTAAAGTTAATGGGCACCGGTTGAAACCATATTATGAGAATTTCACTTCCGAAGTGGTGGAAGGAGCTAACTTTGTGGATGCACTCCCTCTGGAGGAGTCATAGAAAGCAAGGATATAGTCGGGCTGACGACTTTAAACCAAGTGCTAAATGGGAGGCAACCCAAAGGATGAGTATTTCTTGTCTTTTTTTTATTTTTTTCTGATTTCTTGTCGCATATCATTATAAGATTTCCCACCTTGACTTACTTTGGATGACTCAATTTACATTGAGGACAATGTAAAGTTTAAGTGTGGGGGAGTGGTTAAGCATTTGCATTGTAAAATTTTCATGAAATTTTAAACTTTTGTGTAAATTAGTGAATAAAAAACTCCAACTTGTAGTTAGTTTAGAGTCAAATAGTATACATGTCGCTAAGATTACATCGAGATTCTCATAAGAGTGACTGAACTTAGAGATGACAGAGAACATGATCGGGTTTCTTACTTGTATGAGAGTTAAAGTTGGATTTAACCATACCAGTGGCAAATAGGGTGCAAACTGAATTCGGTATTAGAGTAGTGGTCCCCTATAGTGGAGACTACCCATGTTACATCATGAGAGGCACCGACCTTCACTTCCTTGTACCTGTCTAAATTTGTGCTTTTAGAGTGTGTGTCACCATACGTAAACTCCGGGTAGAATGGTGAGCTACCCTACCTCCCACCAATAGAAGCACTATTTTGATCTCTTGAGTGCTATTTTATCAATCATGATGGTGACATCGAATTGCTAACTTACATACCACTTGTAATCTTGTTCGCAGTTAGCACCATCCATTTTATCTCTCTCTACACCAACAGGTCCATAGAAACACCATCATCATTAACAAGAGGAGCATCACAAATTCGAAGGAAAGTTGAAGACGTTCAAGGTTTACAAGCAACAGTACAGAAATGAGCAGATTTCAGATTCAAGTAAAGCAACAAGATAAGGAGCAGAATTTTTACAAGTTGAAGACTATTGTACAAGAGCGAATATTATCAAGATGAGATTTCAAGAAGCTTATGATATCGAGACATACAAGTTGTGAAGAATCGAGTGGTAAAGTACTTACATCATGGCCTTTGTACTTGCATTTTTATTTGTTAGTTTGTATTTTATTTTCTCTTGTCTAAAAAACAATATATATATATATATATATTCATTGCATCATATTTGGTTTATTTAGTTTGTTTTTGGTTTTGTATTCATTCAAGAAAGCCAATGGAAGAAGAAATATCCATAATGAAGTTTCAAGCAACAAGGAATTAGAGGAAAGAATCACATTGTCAAGATTCTACGAAGTTCAAGATTTCATCATCAAGAGTTGAAGACCGAAGACGAAGATGAAGACAAGGATTGAAGATCGAAGACGTTTCTATGGATGCTGTGAGAGTGGTGCTAGATGCACGTCGAACGGATAACGAGGTAAGTAAGCATATTCCCACCTTCGTATAATGGTTGATTTCCTTTCTTAGAGATCGTCAGAAAAAAGGTTTTTTAAAATGAATAAAAGATGTGGGTTTTCGAAACAATTCGGAGGGTTTTTACCTTCCCACCATTCAAACGTGTCTCAGGGTTCTCTCTTCACTCCTACCTGGACACATGTGTGACCCATAAAAGCTATTTATTATTGAGAGCAACTTCATAAAACCCTTTCTTGTGAGGCAGAGTCGAGACTTTCGATCACTCCGAACCCGAATTTCTTTCGATAAGGGGTGGTTATTTGTCTCTCAACTTTTAAGGATGAGATTGTGTTCATTTATGTGTCTAACTTCTTATGACTAGTGTGCAGTGATAAGCACGTACGTGCGATACTTTTATACCCACATTTATACTGGCTAGGTCTCTATATTTCACTAATAAATATATTTTAGTGCTTTTACAGGAATTACAAGTAAAATCCGTTCACCCGGAGAATAAACGGCTAAATGAGCTAATTGGAATTTGCGACATAAATGACCAAAGTGGATGGCCTGGTATCTCTATATATCAGCACCCACTCAACTCAAGTCATTCACGGCACCAAATGGAGACAGAGAGTTGTGGGCTGGTAGGCACGTGAATCTCACTCGTGCGGGCTAAGAGGCTATGGGGGACGTGGCTGTAGGATCGTAAAATCCAACACCAAGACCCTTGCGAAATCCATAAACGACACATTGCGAAAATGTCGCAGATGGATAATATAAATGACGCAAATCTGACGACAGGCTTGAACACGAGAAAGATGTGAAGACCTAGCGAGATTTAGGAGTGTTGCGAGATTTAATATTTGTACACTCGCGAGAATGTCGTAAGTCAGATCCGAAAATAAAGGGACAACTTAGCTGTCATCCACTATGTAATGTCCTATATAAAGAGTCGAATAGGCTTAAGAGAAGGGGAGATCTTTTTCGAGTGTTGAGCAAGTTATTAAGAGAGAGAAAGTTTAGAGCGGTTGTAAAGTCCTTTGCTTATTTTCCTTTCCACATTGTAATATTTGTGAGTTTTAATCAATAAAGAATATAATTGTTCATCTTAAAATGACTTGATTGTGTGAATTCTTATGAGGGGTGTAGTGTGGGATTTCCTGCTACTACATATGGCGCTAGAAACAGGGATTGATTGAAGATTGACATTGTGGTTTGAAAGAATTTGGAATAATAGGGAAGGAATTTCATATAATTTTCAACAATTCATTAAGATTGAAAAATGGCTAGAAGAAGACATGCATCAAAACAACCAACAACTGTTAGAAGGAGTAGGAGACTTCTTTGGAGAAAGGAGAGACGAAATGGGGGAATCTTCAAGAATGAATACAAGGAACAATAGAGAAAATCGAATTCAACCGCCAATTCAACGTACACCACCAATACAAAATAAAGCTGTGGATTATGACAGAGTGAGTGTGCATACTTGGCGGTCAGATTCTGTAGATGAAATGGGAGAAGAGCAGCAATTAGAAGGCAATGAACAAGAGGAGAGAGACCAAGAAGTAATTGGAGGAATAATTCATGAAAATGAAGAGATTGCAGCATTAGAGGGATTGAGTCAAACAATACATGAAGAAAGGCGGTTAGAAGCAGAAGAACGTGCGAATTTGACAAGTCAAAATCATGAATTGAGGATGGAAAATATGAGATTACAAAATAGAAGGTCAAGAAGCACTACAAGATCAAGTTCAAGGTCAGTTAGAGAAGAAGTAAGACAAAATTTGCCTATGGAAAATGCTAATGAAGAAACTCGAGAGGGAATACAAAATCCAGGTGAAGAACGTCGCGAAGGAAGAGAAATAATGGAAGATCGTTATATCCAACATGCTGAAACTCTTCAAAATGGGCAAAATGATAGAATCAGGGAAATAAACACCGTCAGGGGAGAAATAATCAAGATGGCGAAGAAAATCAGGAAGAAGGAAGGAGAATATTACATGGGAGAGAAATACAAAGAAATGAACGAGTAATTGAAGATGAAATTGAAAGACATAATACTGAACAAGCACATCTAGATCGCGAGAGGGAAAGACTAAGAGAAGAAGTGGAAGAACAAGAGCTACAAGAGGCAATTCGACAAAATAACCATGATAATCGAGAAAGGAGGCGTGAGCGAAATCGCAATAATGCTAATATTAATGAAGAATATGATAGAGTACAAAGGAGAACTGAAAGGCGGCACAGAGGAGAAAATGAGAGATATAACGGTGTGCGAATTAATGAAAGAAGTGAAAGAGAAGATCGCAGAGAAAGACGAGAGGAAAATGATGGACAAGAAAGTCAAAACAGAGATGAACGCAGGAGAAGAGAGGCGGAGTTGAAAAGACCAATGGATCCAAATTCTGGTATAAATGAACAAATTTTGCGAGAGTTAGCGGAAATAAGAGGAATGATAAATAATAAAAGATGAGGAGGAAAGAGACAATTGGATGAATCCATAGAGGAAGCTGCGAAAACTCCATTCACACAAGAAGTACAATTGGGAGGAATACCCCCAAAATGCAATTTACACACGTTAACCAAAGATCTTTGATGGAACAACTTGTGCAGTCCAACACATCAAAGCTTATGTGAGATGTATGCTACAATGGGAGAACCATGATGCAATATTATGCAAGTATTTCGCATCAAGCTTAACATGAGAGGCGTTAAAATGGTTTGAAGGTTTGCCAAAGAATACTATAACATCTTTCAACCACTTGCAAGCTATATTTTTAGGAGCATATATAAGTAACAATTCCTCGCGACCTGGCATTGAAGATGTATTTGGGCTAAAGCAAAGGGTTGGCGAAAGTTTGAAGTACCTAATTGTGAGATGGAAGACAATGTGTAGTGATATGTCTGGTCGTGTGGACGAAAGATATCTCATTCTATCATTCATCAATGCTATGTTCGCAACCAACCTGCTATACATTCAGATTTTCAGAATCAAAAATACAATCACAATGACTAAGTTGCGAGAACTTCAGGAGGAGTATATTGCTCTTGAGGAAAAACAAAATGAGATGGAATCATACCCCATTGCGAACACAAGTTCAAGAGCAGCGAATGCAAGCTTGTTACCCAAGTTAATAAATACAGTGGCGAGCACCTCGCAAGGGCAACAAGAGAGGATAATGGGAGATAGTCAGCAAAAGCTAGTATCTATGGGGAGCCATGATCAAGAAGAATTTGAGAGAGAGAGAAACTTCTATAGCCGTGGTGGAAATAACAAAATCCAAAGACTCGATTAGCCACAAGAAACGTATGGAGGTCATCAGCCACAAGAAACTTATGGAGGTCATCAGCCGCAAGGAATTTATGGAGGTCAGAGGCAAAAACATCACAGAGGGCAGCGAAGTCATAAGATAATATGGGAAGAAATCAAAATGACACCTTTAAATGCTAGTGTGGAGAAGATATGGGAAGCTATAATCCTAATGAAAACATACCCGCACCATGGAACATGGGGAGTGAACCACCTCCAAGCTACAGAAGTAATGAATTTTGCTCTTATCATCATTTCCATGGACATACAACAAATGACTGCAGACATATAAAGAGAATCATTCTCATGATGATAGATCAGGGAAAATTAAATCACTTTCTAATAGGACAAACGCAAACTCAAGTATTACCACCTCCTCCAGATATTCACAAGCCAAACACAGTGAAAGAAAGAGAAACATTTGTGATTGAAGTTGGCACAAAGGCAAAGAATCTGTTTTGTAACTCCATCATACACTCGTACAAGACGATTGAAGATTTTCACGATAACAATCTCAGCAGGGTTTTCGCAAGAGATGCCGATGATAGAGAAATAATGAATATTGCGAAGATATCGTCACTGGAAGAATGGCAAAAGCGAGACTATCTCTTTTACCGTTAGATAATTTCTGAGGGTGGAGAAATGCATGACAACCCATTAGTGGTAAGATTGGAGATCAACCCAAAACCTAGCGAGGATGAAGATGATGAAGATGAGAATTCATGGGCAATCAACAGAATTTTGATTGATACTGGGAGTTCCGTGAATATTCTTTTTTATCATACTTATAAAACTATGGGAGGGAAAGATGAAGATCTAATACCTTCAACGTACAAAATCTATGGTTTTAACGGTACTGCAAATAAGCTAAAAGGAGAAGTTCATATGCGAATTCCGCTGAAAGGATTATCTTCTGAAATTTTATTCTGTGTAGTTGATGTGGAATCACCATACAACGCACTGATCGGATGACCATGGTTACATGAGATCTTAGGTGTGGCATCGACTTTCCATCAATGTATCAAGTTCCCTCATCCCACTGGTGTTGGGATCATAAAGGGAGATTGGGTTGAAGGAAAGAAGTGTTATGAAACTGATATAGAGTCTCGCGAAGAAAGAGCTGCGAAGAAGAAGAATTGGAAACACAACATCAAAGAAAAACAAAGAGGTGAAAGATTAATGGTAGATGTAATAGAACAGAGAGAGGAAGAAATGCTGCGAAACCAATATATGATGAAGATAAGAAGCGACGAAGGCTTCGCAACACACAAGAAAATGACAGGAAAATTAAAAAATGTAGAGGCAGAAGATAGCAGAAATAAGAGACCTAAAGAATGAGTGTACTTGTTGACCGCCGAAGAAGAAATTGGGAGGTAAAAGAAAAATGTATGATGGGTTTGATTTTTTTTTTTAAAAAAAAAAAAAAAAAAAAAAAAATCTTTATTATGAATAGCAGAGATGAGGTTGCGAAAGGAAGTTGATATGCAGAAGAAGAGAATATATTTTATGAAATATCAAGATATGATTGCGAAATTACAAAAGAATTTATATGATGAACAATCAACAAATTAATCAGGCAGAGGCAAACCAACTATGGCGTACACCCTAGTTCGCGAAATCAAAATTTCGTAAGAGGAAAATGTAAGACCTAAAGTGCGTCATAGAAGGGGGTACCTATTGCATGGCTCAGGGAAAAGGTTACACCGCCCCTGGAACTTGAGTCATGGAGAATTGGGGTCAATAAATCCCATCCAGGGGAGATACCTTGGATTTTCAATCTAAGATTATGACTTAGATTGGACGACCGAGGGTCTCTTCTAAGGAGTCAGCATTTGACCAAGGTGCCGAGGTACACGGTTGAGCCAAGAGTGCCTGGGGCATTTGAAGTGTCATAGAGAGGAATAGGAAGACCAGCGAGAATCTGACCTAGCAAAATTATGATTTTTCGATCATCACAATGATGATCAGAAAACAGTTTGGCATAAAGAATGGATTTAGATTCCTGATTGGGAATAGTGGATAATATGAAACCCTTCTCTTGCAAATCTTTCTGAACATCTCCCAGAAGATTTTCATATCTGCGACCAACTGGAGGCATCTTTCAGAGTATGGGAATGGATAGAAGATTGAAGATCAAAAGAAGTAAAAAGAAGAAGATTTACAAAGCGACGCGGAAGTTACGGAGAGATGAAGAAGAAAAATTGCGAGAGAAAACAAGAAAGAAAGTAAAAGAAGAAGAGAGGAGTAAGAAAGATATATATAGAGAGAAGGATTCTCGAAAAGGCAAACACATTTAATGCGAAGAGTAGACATGAACGGGTGAGAAATGACAGTTGAAAAAAGACGTGTCAAGAAATGGATGGAAGAAGAGATACGTGTAATAAATTTTGTGTAAAAGTGCAGAATCATGTCAAAACAGAAAATTATGAAAAAATGAACAGCTGCGGCATTTTGAAAATATTGATTCTCATGACATTCTCTCCTCGCAGAAGACATTAGAAGAGGCAAGATGTAGGATCAGAATATCGCAACACCAAGACCCTTGCGAAATCCATAAACGACACATTGCGAAAATGTCGTAGATGGATAATATAAATGACGCTACGGATGACGACAGCTTGAACACGAGAAAGATGTGGAGACCTAGCGAGATTTAGGAGTGTTGCAAGATTTAATATTTGTACACTCGCGAGAATGTCGCAAGTCGGATCCGAAAATAAAGGGACAAGCTTAGCTGTCATCCACTATGTAATGTCCTATATAAAGAGCCGAATAGGCTTAAGAGAAGGGGAGATCTTTTTCGAGTGTTGAGCAAGTTATTAAGAGAGAGAAAGTTTAGAGCGGTTGTAGAGTCCTTTGCTTATTTTCCTTTCCACATTGTAATATTTGTGAGTTTTAATCAATAAAGAATATAATTGTTCATCTTAAAATGACTTGATTGTGTGAATTCTTATAAGGGGTGTAGTGTGGGATTTCCTGCTACTACAGTGGCCTTCTCCACTATCACATAATCAACACCTTCTTTTCATTCCGGAAGCAAAAGAGATTTTCATTTCTTAAATAAACTGGTGGAGTTTCTTATGAAGAGAAAGGGGATCTGAGCTTCAACCTTCTCCGAGTATCCTCTTTGGAATTTCAAGCAGCTTTCGTTGCCGTCACCACATGGAGATCTACTATCCCAAAATCAAAAGATGGATCGAATTAGCTGTTGGATTTGCATGGGATTTTGGTACATCGAAGTTGAATCGATGGTGTTTACAGTTCAAGATGCGTGATAAATGGAGACTGCAAGATTATTATTCAAAGAACAACAATGAGATTAGAGATGCATGTAGTTGAATTCGAAAGAAGATGGAAATGAAGCTTACGAGAAATCTGATTGTTAATGCTACGAAGAACAACAATGGAAATTGGGGATTTGGGTCATGAACCGAATTGGGTTTAATGAGAGCTGTGTTTGAGATGGAGAAGACCCGATTGACGAGTTTGTTGGCCAGAGTGGATTTGTTCTTTGGGTATTAGATTGAGACAGAAATTATGAAGTTTGGTAGTAGTGGTGTTGGTTGGTCAAATTGGTGTTGTTTTTCGTCGATTGTTCATTGGATATAGACGAGTTTGGTGGGGTTTTGGTTATGTGTGTATGCCGGAAAACCGGATGAAATAGATGTCACTTCTTTGTCAATTGGGGTTTTTGCTGTGGCCTGAGATTGAGTATCGGTGCAATCCCGAGACATAAATGGGTATGGAGGCAAGCCTTAAGTCTATCTCGTACTCGGTGCTTAGAAGCTCGAGGTGCAGTTTGGTGTAAGTGGAGTGAAGCTTAGAACCAATTGGTGGATTTATATGAAGTCTGGTAATGGAGATGGGGTATCGATTGCAGCCGATGGAAGTAAAGAAGCTGTTTTTGCTGCCATGGCTATGGCTTTAAAGAAGGAAGATAAGATGAATGTTTAAGTCAGTGGGCAAACGCTGGTTGTATGGAGAGAAAATGGCAACATATTGGGGGTTTCAATGTGTTCACTACATGGGCAATGTTTGAAGACGAGTTTTGTATGTAACTGGTGGTTATTGGTACAGAACCGGGGGTTTGCCGTGAGCTGAGGTTAAGTATTGCTGCTGGCTTAAATGGCCATGAACTGGTTCTCGAGTACAGACTATGGTGGAGCAGGTATTGTTGATCAGTGGATGGCCAGAGAACGAGTGGTGCATGTTGGTGGCTGTAGCCGTGTTTAGGTGGATTGAAATTGGAGGATTTTGACTGAAAGATATGCCAGCAACATGATGAAGAAAGTGATCCGATACAGATGAAGACTTAAGTATGTTGGTATTGGCTCGAAGGCCATGTACAGGGGGTGTTGTGGCCAGACTTGGTCGGAATTTGAAAGGCCTGAAGTTGGAAGTCAGGGCCTGGACTGGGCTTTGTTGTTTTCCGGAGTCTGTTGCAAGAGGAGGAACCGACTACTATATAAGCCAGCGATTAGGAGAAGAGAGGGAGGCCATCGACAGAGGAGAAAATAAGGGTTTGGTGTTATTGTTTTCTTTTTGCTATGATTTGCTAAACTACCGTTAGGGTGAAAGGATGAACTTGTAGGCTAGATCATTTGTGTTTATGAACAAGAGTTTCTTTAAATCAAAAGCTTAATTTTCTGTTTGAGTATCTCATATTTGTGATTGTTCTTATAGATCTTTTCATGTTCTATGCCAAGTATACTACATAGGTAAGCTATAGACAATCCCATTGAGACCTGATTTATTATAGATTAATGAACTTTCTTGAACTTTGTATGCCAAGTATACATAGTGTCTAGGATTTCTACTTTTAGGTCGAGATCAAACAATCTTCGTCGATTATTTTCAATAGTTCTTAATGACATATCTTCCATGTTTAAGTAGCCAGGTGTTGCAACTTTACATGAGTAATATCGAGACTCTCGTGATAAAACACAAGTTATCATAACTTACAACGGATTCCCGGAGCCTTAACATTTTTTTCATCTTTCCTGTCACTTTCATTTACATCCAATATATTTGCTTATTCGGTTTACCGACCCATCAAGTTTTTGGCGCCGCTGCCGGGGAGTGGCTACTAACTACTCTAGTTGATACTTTTGAATTTCTGCTTGTAGCTTAGATTTATTTCTGTTTTGATTTGTATTTTATTTTTAACTTTATTTTGAATAGATTTTGTTTTTAGACTTCTTTTTAGATCCTTTTTATCTCTCTAGTTTGTTTGATTTTCAGGTACCTTGGGAGCTAAAGATTGCTCAGCCACACCTTTTCTGTGAACTAAAAGTGCTAGTCTAGGAGCGATCGCGAGTAAGTTACTTGTAACTTTTGTGCGTGCTGATTTGCTACTGTGGTGTATAGAAGTAAGTAAATTGGCTAAGATAGTCAAATCTGCTTGTGTGCTTGCTTTTTTGTGCATTGCATTTGTTTGCCAAGCTAGGATTTGTACATTCCTGCCTAGTTTGCTAGAGAATCCCACTCCTGGTTGGGATCAGCAAGACATTTAGAGATGTCTGGAACTTATGATGAGGACGTAGACCCTCCTGTTAAGACCTTAAGAGAATATATGTACCCGACTAGGGTGAGCCAACCCTCATGAATTGTTTTGCCGACCACTAAAGCACATTTTGAGATTAGAATTAATACCATCCAGGCTCTGCCAAACTTCTATGGCAGAGAAAATGAGAACCCTTATTACCACATTAGGGACTTTGAGGAACTATGTGGTACTGTGAAAATTAAAGACTTGACCGATGAGTATTTGAGATTGAGATTATTCCCATTCTCTTTGAAAGATAAAGCAAAATCGTGGTTTGATGCATTACCGCCTTCTTCCATCCACACTTGGGATGCGATGACGAAGTTATTTTTGCATAAATTTTTCCCTAGGCATAAAACCACGGATTTACGTCAAAGTCTTAATAGTTTCTCGCAGCAAGAAGGAGAGTCTCTCTATGATTACTTAGAGAGGTTCCATGATATCTTGTTGCAATGTCCGCACCATGGATTTGATACCGTGAGACTCACTATGATTCTCTATGAAGGATTAGATCACAAAACTATGGCCATGGTAGAAGCATTATGCGGGGGTAATTTTCGGAAAAGAGTCTTGATGAGGGGTATAAATTTTGCATGAAGTAGCTGAAAAAAACTTCGGGAATGGGATGCTAAGGAACCCATTAAGAAATCTGCACCTAACGAAGTGCATAGAGTTGATATTAAATTCGACTCCGATGCCAAATTTGCTGCTATGGCAAGGCGAATTGAGTCGTTAGAACAAAGTCAGTTTAGTTCTAAAACGTTTGTAGACCATTCCTTTGATGATAATATCAGAGAGCAAGCCAATGCCCTCTATCAGGACAATCGCCAAAGATTTGACCCTTACTCGAACACATATAACCCAGGGTGGTCGAGACACCCTAACTCTTCATGGTCTAAGGGTCAATATCAAGACCAACCAAGTAGCAACATGTTATCAGGTTTCACACAAACAGATCCTAGTTTGGTAGAAAGTCTAAAGTTGTTGACACAGAATACTTTACAACTTAGTCAAGACATGAGGCAATTTGCTCAATTCCAGCAAAGTGCCTCTCAATTCCAATAGACTACCCAAAAATCGATAACGAACTTGGAACATCAATTAGGACAGCTGTCTAGCCAGCTGAGTGTGAGGGATAAGGGAACCTTCCCTAATCAGCCTAGCCCAAATGTAAAAGGTACAATTGAGGTGAACCAATCTGGAGTTACACCTTCGGATCATGTCCAGGCCATTACCACTTTGAGAAGTGGTAGAGTTTTAGGCAATCAGAATCCGATTCCTGAGGAAATTGAGCAAATCAGGAACCCGCCATCGACTGCCCAGGCCACTCCTTCTAACAATAATGAAACCAGTTTGAATGAAAAGGATGAGCCTGAGGTTTCGTACATTCCTCGTGCTCCTTTCCCTTAAAGATTGTTACCTAAAACAAAATAAACTCACAACAATGAGATTCTAGAAGTGTTTAAGCAAGTTAAAGTTAACATTTCTTTGCTTGATGCCATTAGAATCTTCCATCTTATGTTAAAGTTTTGAAAGATCTTTGCACTTTGTGAAACGCAGATTGAATGTGAAAAAGAAAGCTTTTCTCTGAACAAGTCAGTTCCATCATCACACAGAACACACCACCGAAGTATAAAGATCCTGGTTGTCCTACTATATCTTGTGTTATTGGCGACCAGACCATTAAGCATGCATTGTTAGACTTAGGTGCAAGTGTGAATCTTCTTCCGTATTGTGTGTATAAGCAGCTTGGGTTAGGTGAGCTTAAACCCACTAATGTTACTCTTCAGCTTGCGGATAGGTCTGTAAAAGTACTGTTGATGGTGGTTTTTAAACAAAGGGTAAAATCGTAAAACCCCAAATAACCTAATGTCACCGGTGACACATTTATTAGGACATTTAATGCATGTAGTCAGTAATTAATTGGAGTCAAGCATCTATGGAGCAGATAGCCAAAGCCAGCGCGCGAATCAGTTGCAACCCAACAAGGAAGACATGGGCTAAAGCTACCCACGACCGGATCCGAGCCCGTCTCGTCCGAGACGTTGAGATTTCTTTCTCCCTCATCCAACGGTCCCATTGCTTCCACGTGCATCAAAGATTGCTGCTCCGTTCTACACCGGATCACGCCAAAACCGCATACCTCCGAGCCGTTCGGATCTCCATCGCTCCATCCTACGCTCATTGCGCCTTCCTCATCGAGCTTTGATGTAACCGCTTCACACCACAACACCTATATATTCCCATTAACCAAACCCTAACTCATTTCCTTCTCTTCCCTTACCCGACAGTTGCAGAGAGAGCTCTGCTCCTCTCCTTCACCTCCCTCTCCCTGACAGACCACCAACTCACCTCCTCTCCTGTCACCTCCATGGCCACCAACAACCACAGCTACCGCAGCCACCAACCTCACCAGTAGCCTCACTCTTTCTCGAGTTATCTATTTCATAGCTTCTCAAGACCCTAGAAGCTAGGTTAAAGATAACTAGAGTTGGAGTTTCTCATCTATCAATCAAGGGAGTTGTTGAAGCCGAATTGACGAGGGGAGAACATTTATCAGTATGGGTTAGATGTATTTTCATTTAATTTTTATTTTAAATCAATTAGGGTTTGGTATTTGGGAATTTCTCTTGAATGTATAAATAGGAAGTGTTGGGGATGTTAGAGAGTCACACTGGATTAGCCAGTGCAGTCACTTTAGTTTTAATTTTGTATTTTGTTATTTCATCATGTTTTAGTTTAATTCTGCTAGGGTTCAGATGAAACCCATAACCTTTTGCTAAGAATTGCTCATGTTCTGATATCTGTTTCTATTTGTGCTTTATTGTTTGGGGTATACATAATCTTAACACATTTGCACTTTACTTTCTAAAGCATGCCATGTATGCTTTGTAGTCGGGGTCTTTTTACTGTGTAATATGTGTTGCAATTCATGCTTCATTGAAAGCTATTAATCCTCGGACTAGTTGTGCCACAGAAGACAACTAGTGCTTTGGAGAGATGCTTTAATTGTGATTAGAATACCCATTTTAAGTTAGGTTGAATCATCTAAGTAGTGAACATGATCGTGATTAGTTGTACTATGACAAGACAACTAATACTAGGGATTAGTTAATTGCTTTGGTTGATAATAACTCTTTCATTGAGACCACGGAAATGGCGGACTTGCCATTACAAGGACGCAAATTGATATCAAAAATTGAACGGTCTTAGCTGAGGTCGGGTGGTGGATTCGACACCCTAGAGCTCCCTTTTTGTTACAATTTACTCTTCTTGTTTTCCTTAGCTTAGGTTCAATACATTTCAAATCAGTAGTATCGGCAAAACACCCTTTTGTTACTCTGTCACACTAGAAATTCGGTTAGCAAGCCTTTGATCAATACAAGAGCACCACAAGTCTCGTGGTTCGACTCGTACGTGCCCAATTCTACAACCAAGACACCGTGCACTTGCGGATTATAACATGTAGGCTAAAATTTATATACCTTTCGAGGCCTACCAAGTTTTTGGCGCCACTGCCGGGGGACTTGGCGTGTGCCTGTGATCCATTGCTTGCTTATTTGAAATCTCATTTCACCCCTGTACATTCTCATCGTGCATTGTCATCTTTAACCCTGTATTAGTGTAAAATAGTTGTTCTCTCTTGTTTACATCTTCACCTGTTTTTGCATCTTTTCTTGTTAGTTCTCTTTTATTGCAAATTTCATAGCCTTGTAGTGTAGCTTAGTTACCTAGCCGTTCACAAAATTCTCGCATTTGGTTCATCATAGTTGCGTGCTTAAAGGTAGCTGAAATTGTTTTCATCAATATTTTGCGGCTCTAATTTGTTGGTTGTTACACCTTGCTTCACTGTGCAAATCTGTGGAAACCGAATATTTTCTTTGAGTCACGGGTGTTTGCAACATCTCTCGGCAAAACAAGGAAAGCCATCCATTGTCGTCTTGAAGGTACTTGAAGAAGGAGCAAATGAGTCTCACCGAACTAGGGTATCTAAGTAACAATTCTTATTTCTTTGAGAATATCATTTCAATGTGTAAGCTTCTTTCAATCCCCGAACCGCTGCTAACCGAATGAATATCTTACTTGGATATGGTATATGTGTGCATGTCTTTGTGAAATTTGAGCTTGACTGTTAAATGTGGGCTATCCTTGCCTGACAAACTGGCCATTTTGCTGACCTGAGCACTAATGAACCTTGTTCACAATGAGTTGTGCATTACACTTGCAGTTCACTCAGTTTGTATGATCTGAGCTGTGTACCCTTAGTCTTCATCTACCCTGAGCCAAGTCCCACCCGGCTGCTTGAGCTTGTCTTTGTAGCTTCCTAGCTAAAGCGGTTAGCCGAGTTACTTTTGTTGCAAACCCCGAGCTTACCCAAGTTGCATTGCTCTACCTCGTTAACTTGCTAGCCACCGGGTTACAAGTTTGAGCATAGGAAACCTTATCAATCGCTCCGCTTTACCCTGTCAACCTTGTGCATGCTCGGAGCCGTGCTTTGTCTCTTGTTACGTGAAATTGCTCTACTACGTGCATAACCGCTCAAACCATCTGGTTTTCCTTCTTTGAGTGCAAGCTAGTCTTTGTGTTGAAACCGGCACATTATCTCATCCTATTCTTGAGAGTCTATGCACACAAATCTCAGTGCATAAGGCTGCTCTCTCGCAATTTTGTACTCGAGCATAGACCAAAGATTCACTCTTTGGTGATTCACTTTGTGTGAAGTTGTGTTGTTCTTTGTTTTTGCTCGTGTATAGGATTAAGTTGCACTTAAATCTGTGCCTTACAAGGCTGTGCACAGCCCGGTGCATGAGCTTGCCAAGCTCGCACAAAAATAAAATTTGCACTCCGCCCGCATAACCTCTAGGCCTTGCACACAAGCACTCCGGCTGTGAAATCAACCCGGGCCGTGCATTTGCACAACCACCGAGCCCACAAAAACCTAACGTGCACTGGGCGATAACTCGAACACAGGCTAACATAAGCCACACTTCTTGGGCTTAAACCAAATCAATCCCACACAATTTGGGTTGAAGCAAACCTTTAACAGCCAAACCCATATTAGCTAAACTGTTGGGCTGTCTGCACAAAAACTGAGCCCACATCATTTGGGCTAGAACCCAATTTCACTAGGTTTACCACACCCATTAAGTTTTGCAAACACTTTGGGCTGCAACCACACATAATCCACATAAACCAAAACTGAGCCCAATAAACCAAACTGATTTTTGCATAACCTGGGCTTAAACCAAACTGAAGCCCACACAAACTACCTTCCCACATAAACCAAAGCTCCCAACAAAACCAAATGAATCCCATTGAAACCAAATCCCAATAAACCAAAGCCCACATAAACCAAACTAAATTTTGAGTTCAATTTGAGTACTAAATCATGACAGTTTTGAGTCCGCATCCTGGGGATGGAACAAATAAATCCCTTAGAGCTTGCTTACGGGCACCTTTCACAGGATGAACACCCCACATACCATAGTGACTTTAGGGAATTTTATGGGCCTTCTCAGGGCCCTGATCTCACATACCCTAATCATTATGATCACATACATCATCCACCACAGGTTGAAAATGAACAATTTTCTCATACCCAGTCATCACTTTTAGATCAATTAGAAGCTCGACTATCTGCTTTAAAAAGGCAATCTGCTTTAGAAAGGCAATCTGTCGAATCTAGTTTTTCTAGGCAATATGAAATGCATGCTTGCACCTTATGTGGTGGCTTAGACCACCCTGCTGAGTACTGTTATATTTTGCATGCTTTTAGACAGTCTAGGGAAAACAATGATAATCCAATGTACGAAGTGTCTAGAAGTGACTATTGGGACCATAATCAACTTGCACACATGCATCATTCACCACAGTGGGGAGATGAACAATTTTATACTCCCCCAACTCCTAGTTTGCAATCAATAATGGAAACACTCATGGAGCAAAATGCTAGGCTTGAAATGAATGCAATGCATGACCATCCATATAGCATTGATTATGAATTTCCCACTGTTGAAAACTCTCCTTTCATTGAACAACATAATGAATTTCTAGAATTGAATCAAAACCTTGAGCAAAGGTTTGAGAGTTTAGAACTCAAATTGAGTCAAATCTGTGATGCACTAAATCGGGAAAGGGAGGACTTTCAAGATGAAATGTTTATCAACCATAATGAAGTCAATAGTATGCCTAGTCTTACTCGTGCAATTGATATTGCATATGAACTGTTTTAAATGACGGGACTAGAAATACTATGATTTTTAATAAGGAAATGCATTGCTATGATGATGATGATGATGAATATGAAGAGCATGTGTATTTTGAAAATGTAGTAGAATCTTTAGGTTCGGAGACATTAAGTGTCTCTCCCGTGAACCTTATGAATGATGCTTCTTCCGATATTCATGTATGTGATATTAATGTGGAACCTGTGCACTTGTCCTGTGAAAATGAACATGATTTACCCTCTTCTGACTTTAGGAAAGTGTGTGAGGGTACAAATGATTTTATACATGAAAATAACTTAGATGTACCTAACCTCTCTCCTGAGTCACAAATTGAAACTCCTCCACCAAACCTAGGTGTAGTTTGTAACAAAATTGCAAAACCAACTTTTCTGAAAATGCCTAACTTAGGCCTAGAACTTTGTGCTTCCCAAGTCCTCTTGGACTATTTTGCATCAAAGTATAACACTCTTAAGGAGCCACAGTTGGAATGTGTATGTACTCTGTTATTAGTAAAACTCATTTTCGATTAGACCTTTTGCATGATGTACCGTTAAAATTGCAAGATTTTGTGCTCCCAAACACACCCGTTCACAAGTTTAGGTTTGGGGGAAACTCATTCCCATTTGCAGTCTTACTTGCACTCTCATTTTATTTTTGTGTAAGGCTGTTAATGTGTGTACATATTTTCTATTGGGTTGATCCTCAACTCTTTAGATTGTTAGTGTATGGTGAATTTTCTTTGTATATATCCAGTAGGACTTGTTAAAATTTTTCTTTTCTTGATTCTATTGAGTCTTCTTGCACATATATTATGCTAATCCGATATGATCTCCGTTGAGAATATTGGATTCTAGCCTTGACGAATGAAGCTCAACCTTGCTCATGACATCCCAATCTCCTCCCTTTTTATCTTATCAGCATAGTTCTCATGGTATGTGACTGTTTAAATTTTTTCCTATCTGTGACGCATTGAGGACAATGTTTGATTTAGGTTTGGGGGTGCATTTGCATTTAGAGTTTTTAGTCTTTTATTTTATCTTTTATTTCAAAAAAAAAAAAAAAAAAAAAAAAAATCACAAACTCTTTTTGTAAAAACCTCCAACTTTTAGAGATTTTAGAGTCACTAGCATGCTTCTAGCTATGTTTACATAGAGAGTCTGACCGAAATAACAGAAGTTGGAAGTACCGGAGAACACAATCGGATTCCTTAGTTGATTAGAGCGTTAAAGTTGGATTTAACCATACCGGAGGGCGAATTAGGTCTTTGTTTAGACATTCGGTAGTAGAATTGTGATCACCCATAGTGGAGACTACCCATTTTACATCAAGTGAGGCACCAACCTTCAATTTTTGCAACTTTCTAGAAAAGTTGTTAGAGTGTGTGTCACCAGTACATCAATTCCGGTAGGAATGGTGAGCTACCCAACTTCGCACCAATTTTATCAAAGACTACTTTTGATCTCTTGAGTGCTAGTTTTTGTCAATCATGAGGGTGACGTCTAAAGATGAAAACTCCTTCTAAATACCGATTTGCCGTTAGCATCACTCTCTCTCTCAATCAAGCAAGACCCATAGAAACACATCATCGTCGAAGAACCGGGAGCGAGAATCGGAATATTGAAAGAAAAATTGATATAGTCCAAGGTTTATGTGCAACAAAGAAAAGAAAATAGGAGGAGAATTAATAAAATTTATAAAATCAAGACAATACAAGTTGTGGAAAAATTGAGTGTTAAAGTCCTTTGTCCATGGAGTTAGTTGTTTCATTATTTGTATTTTTATTCTCACTTTTTGTAAGATAAAAAAAAAAAAAAAAAAAAAAAAAAAAAAAAAAAAAAAAAAAAAAAAAAGAAAAAAAAATATTGTAGTTTATTTTATTATTTTTGCTACCACCATGGTAAAGAAGAGTTCAAAGAAAAATCCAAACAACAAGGAATTTGAGTAGAAAAGTTAAAAATTGTCAAGTTTTTGTGAAGTTTAGAAGTTCGTCATCAACATTTGAAGACAGAAGACCGAAGATTGAAGACGTTTCTATGGTTCTTATGAGAGATTGATATTAATTGCCGATCGGGTGAGAAGTGAGTGAGTACTCCCACCCCTTGCTAATGGTTGATTTCCTTTCTTAGAGATCATCGAAGAAGATTCTTTTGTCCACACTTACGTGGAGTCTCGATTTTATTTCGGAAGGTTATCCTTCTTACCTACAACGTGTGCGGGATTTCTCTCTTTACTCCTGCCTGCACACATGAGAGACTAAAAAGCAATCTTTTTTGAGTGCAATTATCATAAAACCTTAATGGTGAGGCGAAGTTGAGACTTATGATCACAATCGAATCCGAATTCTTTCATATGGTATGGTTACTTCTCGCTCGGCACTTAAGGATGAGAAGGCGTTCTTCGATAGTTCTAACTGCTTTACTAGTATGCAGAAACTCTATGTCCTCATAGCTTCTTGGAGGCTTGAGACTCTTTTACACTCTGAAGTTGGAGAAGGTTTTGTGGGTACACCTCTTGTAAACCCTCACGAGACTACAACTCGTCCACTAGGGACACCTAGGGGTTTAAAGGCTTAGTGCATACGCTAAATGCATTCGAGAGACCTGCGACAGGGGTATAGTTAGGATTTCTTCATTTCTGTTTCACTTGAGGACAAGTAAAATTCAGGTTTGGGGGTATTGATGAGTGCCAAATAGTGCATATTTATACACCTTTTTATTGGCATTTTACTCATCTTTTGCGCTTAGAAATCAGATATTATCCCAGATTCTGTGTTTTCTCTGTTTTCAAGAATAAATATTTGTATTAATTAATTTTGTGTTTTTAGGTAATAAATAAAGCTTGGAGAATCTGAGGAGCCAAAAGAGCGAAGAATTGGAGTCAAGCATCTATGGAGCAGATAGCCAAAGCCCGCGCGCGAATCAGTTGCAACCCAACAAGGAAGACATGGGCTAAAGCTACCCACGACCCGGATCCGAGCCCGTCTCGTCTGAGACGTTGAGATTTCTTTCTCCCTCATCCAACGGTCGCTGCTTCCACGTGCATCAAAGATTGCTGCTCCCGTGCTACACCAGATCACGCCAAAACCGCATACCTCCCTGAGCCGTTCAGATCTCCATCAGCTCCATCCTACGCTCGCTGCGCCTTCCTCATCGAGCTTTGATGTAACCGCTTCACACCACAACACCTATATATTCCCATTAACCAAACCCTAACTCATTTCCTTCTCTTCCCTTACCCGACAGTTGCAGAGAGAGCTCTGCTCCTCTTCTTCACCTCCCTCTCCCTGACAGACCACCAACTCACCTCCTCTCCCGTCACCTCCATGTTTTAACAACCACAGCTTACCGCAGCCACCAACCTCACCAGTAGCCTCACTCTTTCTCGAGTTATCTATTTCATAGCTTCTCAAGACCCTAGAAGCTAGGTTAAAGATAACTAGAGTTGGGGTTTCTCATCTATCAATCAAGGGAGTTGTTGAGCCAGAATCAGGGGAGAACGACTGTCGAGTATGGGTTAGATGTATTTTCATTTAATTTTTATTTTAAATCAATTAGGGTTTGGTATTTGGGAATTTCTCTTGAATGTATAAATAGGAAGTGTTGGGGATGTTAGAGTCACACTGGATTAGCCAAAAGGAGTCACTTTAGTTTTAATTTTGTATTTTGTTATTTCATCATGTTTTAGTTTAATTCTGCTAGGGTTGGATGAAACCCATAACCTTTGCTAAGAATTGCTCATGTTCGATATCTGTTTTACTTTGTGCTTTATTGTTTGGGGTATACATAATCTTAACACATTTGCACTTTACTTTCTAAAGCATGCCATGTATGCTTTGTAGTCGAGTTCTTTCTCGTGTAATATGTGTGCAATTCATGCTTCATTGAAATACTATTAATCCTCGGACTAGTTGTGCCCCCGAAGACAACTAGTGCTTGGGAGAGATGCTTTAATTGTGATTAGAATACCCATTTTAAGTTAGGTTGAATCATCTAAGTAGTGAACATGATCTGTGATTAGTTGTACTATGACAAGACAACTAATACTATGGATTAGTTAATTGCTTTGGTTGATAATAACTCTTTCATTGAGACCACGAAATGGCGGACTTGCCATTACAAGGGGACAAACAATATCAAAAATTGAACGGTCTTAGGCGAGGTCGGTGGTGGATTCGACACCCTAGAGCTCCCTTTTTGTTACAATTTACTCTTGCTGTTTTCCTTAGCTTAGGTTCAATACATTTCAAATCAGCCGTATCGGCAAAACCCCCTGTTTGTTACTCTGTCACACTAGAAATTCAGTTAGCAAGCCTTTGATCAATACAAGAGCACCACAAGTCTCTGTGGTTCGACTCGTACGTGCCCAGTTCTACAACCAAGACACCGTGCACTTGCGGATTATAACATGTAGGCTAAAATTTATATACCTTTCGAGGCCTACCAATAACCCTAGTCGGGGTGGTTTTGCAAGAGTCGGACCTCGCGCCTTCACTTGGAGAATCTGGCTGTTTAGAGGATGATTCGTCTCTAGGCAAAGAGAGAAACTCAACAAGAAGAACCCTTTCTCAAACGAGGAGATGATGCAATTACGTTGGGTATGAATACGGAACCTTAAAGAAGGAAAGGAAGTAATGATGGACATAACGCTTCCCGATTTTTTGGCATGGATGATGCCCCGATTGAAGCCGCGTGAAGGAAGGCAAAATAAGGAAACTTTGCTATCTTTAGAAACACTTACTCCCTCCATGTTTTCACCGGTCCTATCAAGCTCGCGCCAGTCTCCCCAAACTTCCCTACAACCGCCCAAGTCACGCCAGCTAGCACGCTCAGCTTCCCCATCTTGCGCCCGGTCCCGCCGCCTAGCACGATCGACTTCCCACTTTGCGCCGGTCCCGCTTGACTAGCACGCTCAGTTTCCCAACTCGCAACAACTTCTCAATGCCGCCCAGTTTCCTGTCTCTCACGACGCTAACTTCCCAATTGTGCTAGCCTCCCGATTTGCGCAAAACTGCCAGAGGCAAGGATTCCAAATCCTATTTATAAAAAAGTTCAGACAAGCCTCCTCAATTCTCTTTACGATTTGCTGTTGATAATTTGTCACCATCTTATGCTTACCTCGCAACAAAGCTCCTGTTCCGAGCTAAGCAAGGGACTTAATGTTGATGGTGGTTTATAAACAAAGGGTAAAATCGTAAAACCCCAAATAACCTAATGTCACCGCTGACACATTTATTAGGACATTTAATGCATGTAGTATTTTTTCAAATTAGGGTTACAACGAACAAAACCCTAATTCCCCTCCGTGCCAATGGCAAATCATGCCAGCCACACCTAGCCCAAGCTAGCAGCGCCATGCCAAACGCACTCTGCCTTGGCCCTAGCTATGCTAGTCACACCAAACGCGCCAAATCATGCCAACCATGCTAGCCGCACCTCCGTGCCAAGGGCAAATCATGCCAGCCCACACCTAGCCTAAGCTAGCCGCACCTCTATGCCAATGGCAAAGCATGCCCGACCATACCAAACGCTACTGAAACATGCCAACCATGCTAGCCGCACCTCTATGCCAATGGCAAATCATGCCGACCATACCAAACGCCAAGCATGCCAACCATGCTAGCCGCACCTCTATGCCAATGGCAAATCATGCCAGACCATACCAAACGCGCCGAAGCATGCCAACCATGCTAGCCGCACCTCTATGCCAATGGCAAATCATGCCAGCCACACCTTTCCCAAGCTAGCCGCGCCATGCCAAACACACTCTGACTTGGCCCTAGCTACGCTGGTCACGCCACGCCAAGCCAAACACCCTTACCTTGGCCTTAGCCGCGCCATGCCAAAGTAGCGCCCGCACCTAGGCTTGCAAACCATGCAACCTAGGCCAAATTGGCCACGCATGCCATTGGCACATGCCAACACGCTCGCTCGGTAGCTTTTCTCACCGGGCGTGGCCCTAATGGCCGAACATGCCATTGGCACATGCCAACACGCAGCTCGGGTAGCTTTTCCTACCAGGGCGCGACCCAAATTAGCCACGCATGCCATTGGCACATGCCAACACGCTCATTTAGTAGCTTTTCCTACCAGGGCGCGACCCAAATTGGCCACGCATGCCATTGGCACATGCCAACACGCTCGCTGGGAGCTTTTCCTACCAGGGCGCGACCCAAATTGGCCACGCATGCCATTGGCACATGCCAACATGCTCGCTGGTAGCTTTTCCTACCAAGGCGCGACCCAAATTGGCCACGCATGCCATTGGCACATGCCAACACGCTCGCCGGGTAGCTTTTCACCGCCAGGGCGCTACCCAAATTGGCCATGCATGCCATTGGCACATGCCAACACGCTCGGCGGGTAATTTTTCCTACCAGTCGTGACCCAAGTTTGCCACGCATGCCATTGGCACATGCCAACATGCATCGCTGGTAGCTTTTCTTACCAGGACATAGCCCTAATGGCCATACGTGCCATTGACACATGCCAAACACGCACGCTGGTAGCCTAACTTACAAACCGTGCAATCTACCATCAAGGCATTCCGCACACGCCATTGGCACTTGCCATACACGCCACTAGCAGCTCTGGCATTGCCACTTACACTCAACGTACAAGCATTAGCACATGCCATTGGCACATGCCACACACGCCACTAGCGGCTCTGGCATTGCCACTTGCACTCAAGGTGCAACCCGCAACAAAGGCATTCGCACATGCCAAAGTGGCACATGCCACACGCGCCTCTAGCAGCGCCACTTGCACTCAAGATGCAACCAACACTCGAGACATCAACACAAACTGGGGATGCTTTCTAGGGTTTTGGTTTGGCGATCACAAAGATGCAGCGTACACTACGCTCACATTAAGAAAGCGTGAATAGGAATAAAGCGGTCAAATAAATGAGGAAATAATGGTGAAAACGTTTTCACCCATAAACACCTTGCGGTTACCACCTCCTCCCATTATTTCACCCTTTACTCTCTTCCTTCATGAGGCCGAGTACGTTTCGACCTCGACTTGTATAAATAGGTCTTACCTATTTCCACCGACAACAAGTCTCGGTCGGAGAAAAATACAACACTCTCGAGAAAAGGCAACTTTGCAAGCTCTCCAAAAAGCTTTCATCTCTTGCAAGCTTCCGAAGCTTTCACTTTCTCGATACAAGTCGAGACACTACTCTCCCGTAGTGTTCACGTCTCAACACCTTTCTTTGCTTCCCTCCCCAAATCAACCCTTCTCCTCCACTTTGTGACCGAAGCAAGTCCGGAACGGCCATTTCTTGGTTTAGGCCGGACTTGTACGTATTGATCTCTCGAATCTAGAAAGTGCTCACGTGCAGCACATTTGTTTAGGGTTTAAACCAGTTTCTCACTCACCTACCGAATTTACCGAAATCGGCGGAAACGATTTTTACCCATAATAATCGAAGATGTGTTGATACAGGTCGAGAAGTTTTACTTTCTGTTGACTTTATAGTATTAGACACACAACCTGTCTCTCTAATCCTAGTGGACAGATCCCAGTCATACTAGGCGAGGCCTTTCTTAGCCACTTCGAATGCTATTATAAATTGCTTAATGGGATTATGGAGTCTGTCTTTTGGAAATATGAAAATGGAAATAAATGTCTTTAATCCTTCTAATCCTCGTTTTGGTTTCCGATGCTTGTGAACTGTTTGCATGATTGAATGTGTGAATGACTATTGTTGTGATTCTTTTTTGAAAGATCTCGGAGAAGAATTTGGCAACATTGCGGGGGAGTACGTTTTGACCGAAACCGAGTTGTTGGGTGTTTGTTTATCCCATTTTGCTTGATTCTAAGGATCCCATTATGCATGATATTGTTGCTGCATTTAGTCCTTTTATTGATGCATCTAATACTTCTCTAGAAGCATGTATGAATGTGGAGCCAATTGATACTGAGGGTAGTTAACTTGGAGTGCTGATTTTGAACCAATATCCACTTGTTTAGACCATTTTGCAGATTCCGATGACCCCATGCTAATTGACTGATCGCTGTCGTATGCGTCAAAAATAATTTCACTTTCCTAAAGTATATGATAAGAAAGAGTTCGTATCCACAGAGAGGCAATTGTAGTTATTTCGTAATCAATTTCTTAAAGTAACCAATTGGGGGATTTATGAATTTTATGTGAGCAATAAAAGTAAATTAAAAGCAAAAGTAAATTGTAGAAAGTAATCAATGGAGAGAGATATTGGTCAAGGAATTCATCTTCAATCTTAGACATGTGCTTGCATATATGATTAGAATTACGATTTAATCTCTTGTGTTATCAAAAGCCTAGAGAATCAAGAAAGCAAGATAATCTATTAATTTCTCAAGTTCATCAACACACACATTAGGGCTGCATATGTGAATTCTACCTAAAGAATAACCTAACGCCTTGCGCTAATCAAGTTCAATTCCTAGGAGCATTAAGTTTCCAGAAATAGGCTAATCAATGCAATTGTCATGCGTTGCGCAAAACAATTCGGACAATGGTCAAACTCTACATATGATTGCGAGAGTGTATCACTACAAACCGTAAACATATCATGCTACTTGTATTCAAGGTTATCGCTTGATGAAAAACCCTAAAATAGCTATGGACTAAGATGCAAGTTCAATTAATTGGCCACTTAACTAATCAAACACCATAATCCTATCACAATACTTCAATCATGTGATCATAAAAACCATGAGAGAATTGAACGATAAACAAGAGAAAAACTAATACATAAAGCACACACAAGTTTTAGAAATCGGACTACATCCTTAACCAATAATAGAGAATTTAGCTACTCATAGCTATGGAGTTCATCACAAAATATCAATGGAATAAAGAAGAAGATGAACAAAAGCAAACCCTAGTTGTGCAACCAAAAACGGCTCTCCAAAGTTCCAAGAATAAGATATAAGATGTTGTAGAAGACCTTCCCTTTTATAGCTTTTTCCAACTTCTAAAATTAGGTCTAGTCTTCAAAGTCCATTAGGTGAGAATACACCAAGCCCACAAGAATGAGAAACCCGTGTGAAAATACGCCCAAAACGGTCGTGGAAGTTCAGTATTGTGGCCGGAAATCGGGAAAAATGGTCGGAAATCGGCTCAGGTGGCCAAACAAAGTCCGCCCGGTCCACCGGCAACGGGTCGGATCGGTCGGGTCAACTCAGTCGGATCGGGTCAACTCGGTCAAGCACCGAGTCGGTCATTGAGTCAGGATTAGTCAGCTGAGTTGGATGAATCAGGGTCTGAGTCAGCACCGACTCAGATATGCTGGTGTCTAACTGGCTGACTTGTCTTGGCCTGAGCCATTGCAGTGGCCAAACTTTTTAATGCACAATCCTTGTGCACTAGCCTTACACCTCCATCCGTAATGGTTGTGCATTCTGCACCATTCTCTCTGACTCTGCAACTTCAATTCTTGCCTTCTCCTCTGCTGAGTCTTGCTATTGCACTGCCTGCATCTCAGTTCCAATTCCAGCTCCAGCCTTCATTTGCAGCTCTGTAACACACAACCATCTCAACAGCTTCACACTTCACAACTCAAACTTCTCACAGCTTCGCCTGCGACTCAGCCAGACAAACACACACACATCATTTCAGGCATATCCAGCACTCAGTGGCGTTTCACAACCATCTCAGAATCAAGCCACTAGAACCATTTCCTCTAATTTTCCCCTGTCACACAACCTAGACATACATCTATTTGTCTTGGACCACATCAACTTCTTTCACTGCATTGCAACTTGCAGCTCCACAGGCAATCACAGCCCTTTTGAAACCATCAGTCTCAATCATTCTGGCTTTGCCGATGATTACCATCCCCAGAACTCGGTTCCATGGTACTAATACCACCCATTCTGCTCCATCATCCCATTGCCCTGAGCCACCATTCATCATAATTCCAAATGCAAACCATTGCAATCCCTGGCCAGCCAACCACTACATTCTCAAGCTCAGCGCAGCATCACAGCCATAGCTTCTGGCAGACACAACCAGTGCACCTTGATCCAACATCACCTCATCACAGGCTCGAATATGAGCTATCTCCCGCCATTCAAAAGACCCACAGCACTATAACCTAGTCTTCATTTTCACCATGACCTGGTCTTCTTATCACTTTCACAGTGCCAGCTCCATTATCTCCCTAGACTGCCATTCAAATTTCAACATATGAACCCACAAAGACTAACTCAAACTCCACAACAAGTCACACTTGCAATTCCCCGCACAACCCATAAGCAACATTTCGAGCCATACTTCACCATCATTTACCCGTAATGCCATACATTCAATTGCCACCTCCATCACTTCCATGAACCAACAATTCAAGCCATGCCACTCCATCCCAGTTTGTGATGCACCACCGGATCGGACATCCAACATTGCCTTCCCCACCCGACTCCGCTCCAGCTGCTACTTAAACTCAAGCCAAGATCAAGCTCAGAACCAACACCAGAATCATTCTTCCCTGGCTCAAAAACACCCTGCAACCTGAATTACCAAAAGCTCACTAACCCTGCAACCTTATTACCACTGCAACTCAACATTAGCTTCATTCCAGTATTCCCTAAGCTCAAAACCTATCAGCTGTCACTTTCCCATGAGTTCAAATGACTCAAATCTCACTTCATTCCTCTAATTCAATCAGACATACAAGACACCCATTAGCTCCACTTGCAATATCTCCACAACATTGTTTCACTACCAATCAGCCATCTTCCACAAGCAGCAACCAATTCATCCACTAGAGTCCCATCAAACTTCAAACCCCTTCACAAATCGAATCCAAAGGAAATCGTCCCGGTCCGACTTGGAACTCATTAAACCCATTTTTCTCTTCTTTGAATTTTAACAGCAACTCTCGATCTGCTCTCTTGATTCACCATCAACACCAGATTCAATTTCTCAAACTTTACTAACCCATCTCTTCTGAGGCATCAACATCCTCTCTGATTTCTTCCATTTCGAACATGAATCGAAACCCTTTCTTTCCTTTGAGCACGAATCCTAAATCCCTAAAATCACCCACAAAAACCACAGCAGCAAGACCGATTTTCCCCTCTTCTTCATTTCAGATTTAACAGCAGCAGATCATTCTTCTTCTCGATCTTGTTAACTCAACAGCAATTTCCATATTCAATCCTCTTCTCTCGATCTCAGAAACATCAGCTGCTGGTTTTTTTTTTTTTTAATTTCAGGTTCAGGTGAAAAGAAATGATTGAGATGAGATGAGTTTCTCTCGATTAGGGCTATAGTGCAGGCTGATATTGCCACCCTAGAGAGGTAGATAAGGGCCAACTTAATTCTAAACCCCTTAACCATCAGCTGGCCTGCATTTAATACTCCTCCAAATAGAGTTGCCCCTTAACCTTGGGTCAGCTCCATATATCATTTGCCGTGAGATGACAATTTCGCCCTTTTTGCTCAAATTGGATAATTTCCGCTTCTTTTCCTCCGTGCTACTCCAGAGTACCTAATAACTCAAAAACACGCGTAAAGTACATAATTCGCACGAAAAATAGCAAAGAAAGCATAAACTCTAGATAGTAAATACGGTGTATTCTACACCTATCGATTCCCCACACTTAGACTTTGCTAGTCCTCGAGCAAATCAAACAAAACAATAAAATACAACAACTCCGTGTCGTCGAGGCTACGGTCACTTTTAGCATAAATAACAAGCCTTTAAACCCCTAGGTGTCCCTAGTGGACGAGTTATAGTCTCGTGAGGGTTTACTAGAGATTTACCCACAAAACCTCGTATTTCCAACTTACTAGTTCTCCGTAATGATAGTATCCAACGCGCTAAGAAGACATAGAGATTCCGCACACTAGTCATAAGAAGTTAGACACATAAATGAACACAATCTCATTCTTAAAAGTTGAGAGAGATAACCATCCCTTCTCGACTAAAATTGGGTTCGGAGTGATCAAAAGTCTCGACTACGCCTCACAAGAAAGGGTTTTATGAAATTGCTCTCAATAATAAACAGCTTTTTATGGGTCACACATGTGTCCAGGTTGGAATGAAGAGAGAATCCCGCGACACGTTGAATGGTAGGAAAGGCATAACCCTCCGAAGTATTTTGAAAACCCACATCTTTTATATATTTTTTGAAAACCCATTTTTCGACAATCTCTTCGAAAGGAAATCAACCATTTAACGAAGGTGGGAATATGCTTACTTACAGTGAATCCGTTCGGGCGTGCGGCTAGCACCACTCTAACAAAGATCCATAGAAACGTCTTCGGTCTTTTATCGGTGTCTTCATCTTCGTCTTCGGTCTTCAACTCTCGATGATAACTCTCGAACTTCGTAGAATCTTGACAATATGATTCTTTCCTCAAATTCCTTGTCGCTGAAACTTCATTATAGATATTCCTTCTTTCCATAGGCTTTATTGAAAGAATACAAAAATAAAAACAAACTATACAACCCAAATTTTTTTTTTTTCTTCTCTTTTTTTTTTTTTTTTTAATTTTCGTTTTTTTTTTTTTTTTTTTTTTTTTTTTTCATTGAGACAAGAGAAAGTAAAAATACAAATAAATTAAAATAAAAATGTAAGTACAATGCCATGGTGTAAGTACTTTACCGCTTGAATCTTCACAACTTATATGTCTTGATATCATAAACTTCTCGAACTTTCATCCTTGATAATTTCCGCTCTTGTATTATAGTCTTCAACTTATAAAAATTCTGCCCCTGTTTTTGTTGCTTTACTCAAATATGAAACCTGCCCATTACTGTAGTGTTGCTTGTAAACCTCGAACGTATTCAACTTTCCTTCGAATTTGTGATGCTCCTCTTGTTGATAATGATGGTGTTTCTATGGACCTGTTGGTGTAGAGAGAGATAAGGTGGATGGTGCTAACTGCGAACAAGATCACAAGTGGTATGTAAGTTAGCAATTCGATGTCACCAACATGGTTGATAAAAATAGCACTCAAGAGATCAAAATAGTGCTTCTATGGTGGGAAATTGGACAGCTCTCACCATTCTGCCCGGAATTTACGTACGGTGACACACACTCTAAAAGCACAAATTTAGACAGGTACAAAAAATTGAAGGTTGGTGCCTCACATTATGTAACATGGGTAGTCTCCACTATAGGGGATCACTGTTCTAATACCGAATTCAGCCTGCACCTTATTTGCCACTGGCATGGTTAAATCCAACTTTAACTCTCATACAATTAAGAAACCCGATCATGTTCTCTCGTCATCTCTAAGTTCAATCACTATTATGAGAATTTCGATGTAATCTTAGCGACATGTATACTATGTGACTCTAAATAACTACAAGTTGGAGTTTTCTTATTCACTAGTTCACAAAAAAGTTGAAAAATTGCAAAAATGTACAACATAAACCACTCCCCACACTTAAACTTTACATTGTCCTCAATGTAAATTGAATCGATCCAAAGTAAGTCAAGGTGGGAAATCCTAATAAGAAATCAGCAAAAACAAAGAAAACAAAACAAGAAAAAAAAAAACTAAAAACAAGAAAAGAAATAAATACAAGACAAGAAATACTCATCCTTTGGGTTGCCTCCCAATTAGCGCTTGGTTTAAAGTCGTCAGCCCGACTATCTCCTTGCTTTCTATGACTCCTCCAGAGGGAGTACTTTGATGCGTGTCGTAGGTGCAATCAAATTAATCAATATTTCCACTCAATTAAAAATAATATAATGGAAGTCAAGTTCGTTCCCACGAGGAGCAAGAGATTCTAGTTGTAAAAATTGTCACAAAAGGGGGGTGTAAAAAGAAAAAGAAAATAAACAAAGCAATTAAAAGATAAAGTTGAAAGCAATAAGAGAGACAAGACCAAGGAATCCTTCTTCGTTACGAAACAATGAATCAAGTTATGTCCTTTTCTACTTGTTATTAGTCACAGATTATCACCAACCGTAGGTAAAGCAACTAGATCGGTGCTAAACCCCTAAATCCCTTCTATCACCTGGACACGGAAGTTCTCGACTACCGGATTCTATTTACCAAACCACCTAGTAGTAGATCACTCTAGATGTAATTTAAAATAAACGCATTAAGATTTATGAACTTATTAGGTCAATATCAGTAGTTAGACTCTTAGATCAAGGTCTACTTGCTAACGTTGTTTTCACACACAATTGCTCCACGGAATCCCTCCGCAAGGTCTCGTGTTTGCTACTTATGTAAAGAGTCAAGAAACGATTACTTATCCCCTAACTTTCACTAGCTTTAGATCAAATTAACAAATCAATTTAGCGTGCACTCCAAACAATCTATCAATCAATCATGAATGTCTTTAAGATCATTCCTATTAGTAAAAACAAACGATAATCATGTGAAAAACTTCAAGATAGAATTGAAAACAAAAACTCAAAACATAAATTAAGAACTAGGAATTCATCCTCAATCAAAAATAAAATTAGCTACTCATGTTTTTGAAATTCACACAAATAATAATAATTAAAAGAAGAATTTTCAAGTTCACACAAATAGTTAAAAAGAAGAATTTTCAAAAGCTATCAAAAACACAAGTGTTGTGTGTGTAGAGAGGTGTGTAGAAGTTGTAGAAAACTTCTCTATTTATAGGCTTCAACATTCTCCAAATCTTCCAAGGAATAGAATCCTTTTTTCTTTTGCAATTCAATTTCCAAATCCAAGCTTTTCTCAACTCTTCCACCTTCTCTTTCCAAATTTGAGTCCAATTCTCCATCCAATTCCAAGCCCAAGTCTTCACACCCATGAGAGAAGTCCATAGAAAATTCTGGAATTTTTTGCTCGCCGGAAAACTGGGATTGTGGCCGGAATTTGACCGGAAAACCTCACCGCCGGCCACCTGAGAATTTCTCCGTCATAGGAATATTCGACGGAATATTCCGTCAGTCCTCCGTTAGGACTAACGGTCAAAAGTCAAACTTAACGGTCGACTGTTAGTCAAAGGTCAAAGGTCAAAGGGGAAGAGTCAGCTGGGTCAAAACCGAGTCAGTTGCTGAGTCAAAGCTAACTCGGCTGAGTGACCCATGCCTAGGCCATTGCACAGCTTGCACAGGCCAAGCATCTCTGCCAGCCATGTTGGCCCTCAATTCCACCTGCAATTCCCATTCACTGCCAAGCCAACACTGAACCATCCTCCTATCAGACCTGCACTTGCCTTACTCAACCACTGACAAAACCAAGCTATCTGAGCTGCTAAAGACAGCTTCAACCCACGTCTCTGCCTGACCTGCTCTGCCACAATCCACCAGAGACTCAAGCCATCCTTTTGCACCATACCCCCAGGCCAGCACCTGCAATACTCAATGGCGTCGCGAGCCTGAGTTGCTTCTCTCTTCCTTGCCCTGAATCCAGCTGAACCAGCTTGCCTCAACTTCAACAGCCATCATTTAGTGCACTGATCCATCCCAATCAGCTCCACCAGTCTGTAACTCCCTTCGATTCATCGCCATGGCACTAACACTGCTCTTCCATACCCTGCACAACACATTCATCACAGTACATCCAACCTCCACCTGAGTCTTCCCTGTAAGCTCAAACACTAAGCAACAACAGCAACACTGCAATGGGTCACCTCCAACACAGCCCCTGCTTCAACCCAAGCACAACCCAACAGCCATCTCCACTGTAGCTTCTTCAACACCCCAAGCAATTTCTTGGCTCATTGCCACAATTCAACCCATAATCACAACACCACTTCATTTCATTCCTGCCTGCAACACAACATCCTGGCACCTTAGCAATCACCAGCTCAATGAATCCACAAACAAAATACCATTTAGCCATCTAAGGCCAGCACCACCTCAGCTCAATGCTCTTCTCAGCTAATTCTGTACCATAATAGCACCCAAATTGCTAACAAATTCAAACCCTGGCTATTCAACACAGCTGCAAGACCTCCTCCACTCTCAATACCAAAATTGCAATCATCATTTCCTACATCTGAGCTTCTCATACTCCATCTCGACGGCAACAGTCGATAAACAATCACCTATTGCATCTGTCTGGGTCTATGACAGTAGCAGATTCACCCATCTCTGATTCTCGAGCCTCACATCAGCCCATCTCCAATTTCACTCAGCAACATCGACCTCTCCATTCACAGACCCCATTCGCAACTTCGATTTCTTCAGCATCGAGCCCTAATTTCAATTCTGTCTGATCTCTGCATCTCAAATTCAACCAGCAAACCCATCTGATCTTTCTCAACAGCAGTGGCTTGAATCCTTATAACAACAGCTTTATCATCTTCTTCCTGTTGTTTCGATCACGAACCCTCAGCTGCAACACCTCAATCTCGATTCATACAACATTAAACCCTAATTTCTTCTGGGTTTCGATCTTCTTTTCTACAGCGGCTGCTGCTCACTTTCAGTTCTCGATCTCCTCTCACCACCATCTTAATCACGACATCAACAACATCTGCTTCTCTGAATCATCAGTCACCGACCCATCATCGATCTTCTCTCAGTTTTAGCGGTCATGGTCGCTTTTTCGAGTGAAAATGAGAAGAAGAAATATCTTCTCGACTGAACTGGGTTGGGTTAAAAGTAGGGATGGATAAAGATAACCCACTACACAGGCTAGGGGACACCCCAAATTGAGTGCCCCATAACACATGTGGTCGCCCCTTAGTACTTCTCCAAAAGTTGGCCCTTAACCTTGACTGGGCTCCATATATCAATTGCCTATGAAATGACCTTTCTGCCCTTTTGGCTCAAATTGGGTGATTTCTTCTTCTTTTCCTCCGTGCGACTCCAAAGTAGCTACAAAACTCAAAACGAGCGTAAAATACATAATTTACAAGAAAAAATAGCAAAGAAAGCATAAACTCTGTATAGTAAATACGGTGTATTCTACACCTATCATACTTCCACAAGATTAACTCCTTCCACGACATCCGAAGAGAAGTTCTCATAATATGGTTTCAACCGGTGCCCATTCACTTTAAGTTCATTACCTGTAGCTAAACTACGAATTTCCACTGCACCATGAGAAAACACATTAGTCACAATAAAAGGTCCAATCCAACGTGACCTTAATTTACCCGGAAATAATTGCAAACGAGAATTAAACAAAAGCACTTTCTGCCCAATGCAAAATTGTTTCTTAGAAATCATATTATCATGAAAAGCTTTCGTTTTTTTCCTTGTAAATCCGTGAGCTTTCAAATGCATCATTGCGAATCTCCTCTAGCTCTTGAAGTTGTAACTTTCTTTGCTTTCCAAATTTCATCCAACTCCATGTTGCATTGCTTAATAGCCCAAAACGCCTTATGCTCAATTTCCACGGGTAAGTGACAAGGTTTACCATAAACAAGCCTAAAAGGAGACATCCCAATAGGTGTTTTATATGCGGTTCTATACGCCCACAATGCATCATTAAGTCGCGAGCTCCAATCTTTCCTTGTGGGATTCACCGTCTTTTCAAGAATGGATTTCACCTCTCGGTTGGAAACTTCGGCTTGTCCATTTGTTTGCGGATGGTAGGGTGTTGCAATCCTATGCGACACATTGTACTTCCTTAACAAGCTTTGCAAGAACCTGTTTTTGAAGTGTGAACCTCCATCGCTAATTATAGCCCTTGGAATTCCAAACCTTGCAAAAATATTAGCTTGCACGAAATCAAACAACTTTAGAATCATTAGTTGGGGTGGCTTTAGCTTCCACCCATTTCGAGACATAATCCACAGCAAGCAAAATATAATAATTCCCATTATAATTGACAAAAGGGCCCATAAAATCAATTCCCCATACATCAAAAACCTCCACAAATTGAATAATAGTTTGCGGCATTTGATTCGAGCACCTAGATTGCCGGTTCTTTGGCACCTATCACATGTGATACAAAATGCATGTGCATCCTTAAACAAAGTTGGCCAAAAGAAACCACATTCTAATACCTTGAGAGCGGTTCTCTTGCTCCCAAAATGTCCTCCACAAGCATATGAGTGGCAAAAAGACAAGATAGAATTAAATTCAATTTCGGGAACACACCTACGTATTACTTGGTGACTACAATGTTTCCATAAGTATGGATCATCCCATATGTATTGGTTTCCTAACTTCTTAAGTTTGTCCCTCTCAGCACGAGACAAGTTCTTTGGGATTTGTTTAGACACTAAGTAATTAACAATATCAGCGTACCATGGTTCTCCAAAGGCAATTGAGAATAGTTGTTCATCCGGGAAACTTTCACGCAACGGGATAGTCTCCTTGTCCACAGCAAGTCGGCTCAAATGATCCGCAACGGTGTTCTCAATTCCTTTCTTGTCTTTGATTTCAAGATCAAACTCTTGCAAGAGTAAAATCCATCGTATGAGCCTCGGTTTCGCCTCTTTCTTTGTAAGCAAGTATCTAAGTGTTGCATGATCAGAAAAGACAACAACTTTTGTACCAATTAGATAAGAGCGAAACTTTTCTAAAGCAAAAACAATGGCTAATAAATCCTTTTCAGTGGTTGTGTAGTTTTGTTGAGCCTCATTTAACGTTCTAGAAGCATAATAGATAGCATGAGGAAGCTTCCCCACACGTTGCCCAAGCACCGCACCAACCGCATAATCACTAGCATCACACATGAGTTCAAACGGCTTACTCCAATCCGGTGGTTTAATGATAGGGGCTGAAATCAAAAGTTCTTTCAAACGATTGAATGCCGCCATACATTTCTCATCAAAGTTAAAAACCACATCTTTTTGCAATAAGTTACAAAGTGGTGATGCTATCTTGGAAAAGTCCTTGATGAACCTATGATAAAAACCTGCATGACCAAGAAAAGAGCGTATCTCCCTCACCGTAGTGGGAGGGGTTAGAGCACGAATAAGGTCTATCTTAGATTTATCGACTTCCAAGCCTTTAGAAGATATTATATGGCCTAAAACTATGCCATGAGTTACCATGAAATGGCACTTCTCCCAATTTAGCACAAGATTTGTTTCAACACATCGTTCAAGGATTAGAGCCAAGTTGTTCAAGCAAAGGTCAAATGAATCACCAAAGACACTAAAGTCATCCATGAACACTTCGATTATGTTTTCAACATATTCCGAAAAGATACTTACCATACACCTTTGAAAGGTAGCCGGAGCATTGCATAAGCCAAAAGGCATCCTTCTATAAGCAAAAGTACCGAAAGGACAAGTGAAAGTGGTTTTCTCTTGGTCTTCCTGCTATCTAACTGATTATAACTCGAATATCCATCAAGAAAGCAATAGTAAGAGTGTCCAGCTAAACGTTCAAGCATTTGATCAATAAAAGGTAATGGAAAGTGATCTTTTCTAGTGGTGGCATTCAATTTTCTATAATCAATACAAACCCTCCAACCGGTTTGCACTCGAGTTGGGACAAGTTCATTCTTATCATTCTCCACCACCGTTACTCCCGATTTCTTTGGTACCACTTGTACCGGGCTTACCCACTTGCTATCGGATATGGGGTAGATAACACCCACGTCCAAAAGCTTGAGTATCTCCTTTTTCACCACTTCCATCATGGGAGGATTCAAACGACGTTGCGCTTCCCTTGTAGGCTTTGAATCATCCTCCACACGAATCTTATGCATACAAACGGCGGGGCTTATACCCTTGATATCGGCGATTGTCCATCCTATGGCCGTCTTGTACGTCCTTAGCACCCTTAGAAGTTTTTGCTCCACCTTAATTCATTAAGCTCGTTAGAAACAATCACGGGTAAATCTTCATTGTCACCCAAGTACAAGTACTTCAAGTGACTTGGAAGAGGTTTCAATTCTAAACTTGGAGATTTAACAATAGATGGCACAAGTTTCTCATTATTGCAAGGTAAAGAAGCATATGAAATATTCTTAGTTGCTTTGATTTTTCCGGTAATGAGTTAAGAGAACCAATGGTTTCTTTCATCTCATCACTATACGCATAACCGTTGTCAATAGGTGTAGTGAGCACGGTTTCCAAAGTATCAACACCATTCAACTCAAACATTTGTTGCGCCAATGTGTCCATCATATCAATGGAGAAACAAGAGTGGACATCACTAGGATATCTCATCGTCTCGAAAATGTTGAAACGTATTATTTCGCATCAAACTCCATAGTTAGCGTTCCCTTGTCAACATCAATAATGGTTTTCGCCGTTTTCATGAAGGGACGCCCAAGTAACAATGGAAGAGACGAGTCCGGTGAACCTTCATCCATCTCTAACACGCAAAAGTCCGCTGGAAATACAAGTTGATTAACCTGCACAAGAACATCCTTAACAATACCCATTGGGTAGACATTAGAACGATCGGCTAATTGCAACACAATTCCAGCCTTTTAAGAGGACCAAGATCAAGTGAATTGTACATAGACGCAGGCATGACATTAACTAAGCACCTAAGTCCAACATAGCTTTGTTAAATTTGGTGTTACCAATTGTGACGGGAATGTCGAAGCTACCCTGTCCTTGCACTTAAGTGGGAGTTTGTGTTGTAAGATTGCCAAGCATTCTCCCCCACACTAAGCACTTCATTACCTTTGAGCCTTTGCTTATTGGTACACAAGTCCTTCAACACCTTTGCATACTTTGGAACTTGCTTGATTGCATCTATGAGTGGTATGTTCACATGGATCTTCTTTAGAACGTCTAAAATCTCCTTTTCTAGTTCCGCCTTCTTAGAACTTGCAAATCTGCGAGGAAAGGTAGAGGAGGAACATAAGTAGAAACCGGAGTTTTAGAGTTAGGAATAGGTACCTCAGAAGTTTGGGGAGAATCCTCGGTTTTCTCCTCCAAAACAGGTTCCTTTGGTGTTTCCACCGTGCCCGAATCAGCAACTTCGGGTTGCACAAGTTGTGTACCACTTCTCAACGTAATTGCATTAACACCCTCTTTTGGGTTGATCGGTTGAGAAGGGAGTTTCCCACCATTTTGTGCCTTTAATTGATTCAACTCCATAGCCATAGAACCAACTTGAGTTTGCAACTCCTTAACCGAACTCTCCGTTCTTTGCATAAAAGATTTCAGCAACTCCTCCATATTAGACCCCATAGTTTGAGGTTGTTGTTGTTGTTGAAATTGTTGTCTCGGTTGGAATTGTTGTTGTTGAGGTTGAAATCCACTCGGGTTGTTGAAACTAGGTTGTTGAATCGCTCCTTGCTTATTGGCATAGCTAAAATTGGGGTGATCTCTCCATCCCGGATTGTAAGTGTTGGAGTAGGGATCATACCGTCTTTGTTGATTCGGAAAGATCGCATTAGCTTGCTCGTCTTCATAAGATTGAGAGGAACTTGGTATCACCAGCGGCTGCAACTTGTTGAAGCATTGCGTTCATGTTACCCATTTGTTGACGAAGCTCTTCAACCTCGCTCACTTCACTCACCCTTCTTAGAATCACATCCGAACCACGACTCAAGAATTGTTGTGAGTTCGCTGCCATGTTTTCAATCAACTCTCTAGCTTGTGCCACCGTCTTTTTAACTAGTGCACCACCACCCGCAGCGTCGAGGAGATTCCTATCACTTGATTGGAGTCCTTCGTAGAAGTATTGGATGATCATAGCATCACTAAATTGGTGGTGAGGGCAGCTGGCCACCAATCTCTTATATCGTTCCCAACATTCATATAAGGATTCCCCCACATTTTGCTTCATCCCACAAATCTCCTTGCGAATTTGAGTAGCCTTTGATGCAGGAAAATATCTCTCTAAAAGAGTTTCTTCAACCCATTCCATGTTGTGACACTTCCGGGAGGTAAATAGAACAACCAATCCTTAGCACTATCCATTAAAGAGAAACGGAAAACTTTCAACATTGCACCATCCGCTTGCAACATCCATTGAAGCATGGCCGTGACAATGGTGTGGAAGTCCATAAGATGTTTGTTTGGATCTTCATTCACCATGCCATGGAACTTTGGTAATTCTCTAAGCAACCGGTTTAATTTCAAAAGTAGAGTCCGTTTGAATACATCCCCTGTTGTATATCAAGCCTATGAGAAGCTAAGTCCTTGAGTGAACGATTTGCATCACCCATTGCTCCTTGTTCTTCCACGTGTGTTTCCTCTACGATTGGAACCTCTTTTCCTTCTTCTTGTTGTTGGAAAATCTCTTCTCCTACTTCCTCCTCGTGCTCGTCCGTTGTGTCTTGACTTGGTTGGAGTATTGTGCTTGTCGAGTAGCTATCCCGCACCTTGGATAATTCCAATCCTTAGAAGCGAGAGATTAGGCACTGCAAACAATTCTCTTAAACAAGTGAGAAACAAGACAAGAAACAAAAAGCAAAGATGAAAGCTGAAATTGTAAAAAGAAACTAAAAACTTAATAACTAGCCGTATGCCTCCCGCAAATGGCGCCAAAATTTGATCGTTGTCGTATGCGTCAAAAATAATTTCACTTTCCTAAAGTATATGATAAGAAAGAGTTCGTATCCACAGAGAGGCAATTGTAGTTATTTCGTAATCAATTTCTTAAAGTAACCAATTGGGGGGATTTCTGAATTTTATGTGAGCAATAAAAGTAAATTAAAAGCAAAGTAAATTGTAGAAAGTAATCAATGGAGAGAAATATTGGTCAAGGAATTCATCTTCAATCTTAGACATGTGCTTGCATATATGATTAGAATTACGATTTAATCTCTTGTGTTATCAAAAGCCTAGAGAATCAAGAAAGCAAGATAATCTATTAATTTCTCAAGTTCATCAACACACACATTAGGGCTGCATATGTGAATTCTACCTAAAGAATAACCTAACGCCTTGCGCTAATCAAGTTCAATTCCTAGGAGCATTAAGTTTGAAATAGGCTAATCAATGCAATTGTCATGCGTTGCGCAAAATAATTCGGACAATGGTCAAACTCTACATATGATTCCGAGAGTGTATCACTACAAACCGTAAACATATCATGCTACTTGTATTCAAGGTTATCGCTTGATGAAAAACCCTAAAATAGCTATGGACTAAGATGCAAGTTCAATTAATTGGCCACTTAACTAATCAAACACCATAATCCTATCACAATACTTCAATCATGTGATCATAAAAACCGCAGAGAATTGAACGATAAACAAGAGAGAAAACTAATACATAAAGCACACACAAGTTTTAGAAATCGGACTACATCCTTAACCAATAATAGAGAATTTAGCTACTCATAGCTATGGAGTTCATCACAAAATATCAATGGAATAAAGAAGAAGATGAACAAAAGCAAACCCTAGTTGTGCAACCAAAAACGGCTCTCCAAAGTTCCAAGAATAAGATATAAGATGTTGTAGAAGACCTTCCCTTTTATAGCTTTTTCCAACTTCTAAAATTAGGTCTAGTCTTCAAAGTCCATTAGGTGAGAATACACCAAGCCCACAAGAATGAGAAACCCGTGTAGAAAATACGCCCCGAAAACGGTCGCCGGAAGTCTGGTATTGTGGCCGGAAATCGGCCGGAAAAATGGTCGGAAATCGGCTCCGGTGACCGGCAAAGTCCGCCCGGTCACCGGTCAACGGGTCGGATCGGTCGGGTCAACTCTGAGTCGGATCGGGTCAACTCAGTCAAGCACCGAGTCAGGTCATTGAGTCAGGATTAGTCAGCTGAGTTGGATGAATCAGGGTCTCGAGTCGGACCGACTCGAGATATCTTGGTGTCTAAGCCATTGCTGACTTGTCTTGGCCTGAGCCATTGCAGTGGCCAAACTTTTTAATGCACAATCCTTGTGCACTAGCCTTACACCTCCAGCCGTAATGGCTGTGCATTCTGCACCATTCTCTCTAACTCTGCAACTTCAATTCTTGCCTTCTCCTCTGCTGAGTCTTGCTATTGCACTGCCTGCATCTCAGCTCCAATTCCAGCTCCAGCCTTCATTTGCAGCTCTGTAACACACAACCATCTCAACAGCTTCACACTTCACAACTCAAACTTCTCACAGCTTCGCCTGCAACTCAGCCAGACAAACACACACACACACATCATTTCAGGCATATCCAGCACTCAGTGGCGTTTCACAACCATCTCAGAATCAAGCCACTAGAACTATTTCCTCTAATTTTCCCCTGTCACACAACCTAGACATACATCTATTTGTCTTGGACCACATCAACTTCTTGCACTGCATTGCAACTTGCAGCTCCACAGGCAATCACAGCCCTTTTGAAACCATCAGTCTCAATCATTCTGGCTTTGCCAGTAGTTACCATCCCTGTAACTCAGTTCCATGGTACTAATACCAGCTGCTGCTCCATCATCCCATTGCCCTGAGCCACCATTCATCATAATTCCAAATGCAAAGCCATTGCAATCCCTGGCAAGCAAACCACTACATTCTCAAGCTCAGCTCAGCATCACAGCCATAGCTTCTGGCAGACACAACCAGTGCACCTTGATCCAACATCACCTCATCACAGGCTCGAATATGAGCTATCTCCTGCCATTCAAAAGACCCACAGCACTATAACCTAGTCTTCATTTTCACCATGACCTGGTCTTCTTATCACTTTCACAGTGCCAGCTCCATTATCTCCCTAGACTGCCATTCAGCTCAACATATGAACCCACAGCACTAACTCAAACTCCACAGCAAGTCACACTTGCAATTCCCTGCACAACCCATAAGCAACAGCTCAGAGCCATACTTCACCATCATTTACCTGTAATGCCATACATTCAATTGCCACCTCCACCACTGCCATGAACCAACAATTCAAGCCATGCCACTCCATCCCAGCTGTGATGCACCACCAGATCAGACATCCAACACTGCCTTCCCACCTGACCTGCTCCAGCTGCTACTTAAACTCAAGCCAAGATCAAGCTCAGAACCAACACCAGAATCATTCTTCCCTGGCTCAAAAACACCACCGCAACCCGAATTACCAAAAGCTCACTAACCCTGCAACCTTATTACCACCGCAACTCAACATTAGCTTCATTCCAAGTATTCCCTAAGCTCAAAACCTATCATTTATGTCACTTTCCCATGAGTTCAAATGACTCAAATCTCACTTCATTCCTCTAATTCAATCGGACATACAAGACACCCATTAGCTCCACTTGCAATATCTCCACAACATTGTTTCACTACCAATCGGCCATCTTCCACAAGCAAAGAAACCAATTCATCCACTAGAGTCCCATCAAACTTCAAACCCCTTCACAAATCGAATCCAGTGAAATCGTCCCGATCGCCTTTGGAACTCATTAAACCCATTTTTCTCTTCTTTGAATTTTAACAGCAACTCTCGATCTGCTCTCTTGATTCACCATCAACACCAGATTCAATTTCTCAAACTTTACTAACCCATCTCTTCTGAGGCATCAACATCCTCTCTGATTTCTTCCATTTCGAACATGAATCGAAACCCTTTCTTTCCTTTGAGCACGAATCCTAAATCCCTAAAATCACCCACAAAAACCATAGCAGCAAGACCGATTTTCCCCTCTTCTTCATTTCAGATTTAACGAAGAGCAGATCATTCTTCTTCTCGATCTTGTTAACTCAACAAAGAATTTCCATATTCAATCCTCTTCTCTCGATCTCGAAACATCAATTTCTTTGGTTTCTTTTTTTTAATTTCAGGTTCAGGTGAAAAGAAATGATTGAGATGAGATGAGTTTCTCTCGATTAGGGCTATAGTGCAGGCTGATATTGCCACCCTAGAGAGGTAGATAAGGGCCAACTTAATTCTAAACCCCTTAACCATCAGCTGGCCTGCATTTAATACTCCTCCAAATAGAGTTGCCCCTTAACCTTGGGTCAGCTCCATATATCATTTGCCGTGAGATGACAATTTCGCCCTTTTTGCTCAAATTGGATAATTTCCGCTTCTTTTCCTCCGTGCTACTCCAGAGTACCTAATAACTCAAAAACACGCGTAAAGTACATAATTTGCACGAAAAATAGCAAAGAAAGCATAAACTCTAGATATTAAATACGGTGTATTCTACACCTATCATTGACATTGTCAATGCATTGCGTCCACCTTTGGGTGATATAGGTAACTTAACAACGGAAGTTATTTCCGTTGACCTAACACCAAATTTAGGGGTTGTTGATATTGATGAATGTGAACCACTAGATATATGTTTAAATTGTTTTGCTGAGTATGATGCTTCTATGCCTATTGTAATGGTTACCGCATTGCTTCCTCCTATTTCTAGTGAAGATAGTTTGTCCACTGAAAATATTTCTGTCGATCTTGAACCAAATTTAGAGTTTCTGCTTCAAATACACACTATTGAACAATCTGTATTTGTTAGTGTGAATGGTTTACTGATCCTGACAAAGTATGACTTGATTATTATGGACTGTTTTGCACAAGGAGTGGATTTTCGCATATGCTTGGCTGATTATCGTCTTCGCAGGTTCTTATTTGCAGCTTACCAGATATGTTGGGTTGATTCCCAACTTTTCAGATTATATTTATATGCTTGGAAGGTTGTTGTTGTGTATCACCTTCACTTTGTTTGAGATTACTTCTTTGCTTGCATGGCGGGAACAATTACCATTCGCTTCGTGGGAGTCAACCCATCAGATGTGTTCCCTTTACTCTTTTACTTTATTTGTTTGCTTGTGAATTTTCCCATCTTGACTTTTACGTTGGACGACTCAATTACATTGAGGACAATGTAATGATTAAGTGTGGGGGAGCGGTTAACAATTTAGATCTTTTATAGGTATTCATTTTCATGTTATGACCAGCTGTAGAGCGGGTTTAAAAAAAAATTGTTATGACCAGCTGTGGAGCGGGTCTGTAAAAAAAATAAAAAAATAAAAAAAATAAAGAAAGGTGGTTTATTTGAGCTATTGCATTTCATGACCAGCTGTGGAGCGGTTCTATAAAAGATAAAAAAAAAATCACGATGACCAGCTGTTGAGCGGGTCTAATTTTTGTTTTGCTCGGGACTAGAAAAATGTAAGTGTGGGGGAATCTGATAAGCACGTACGTGCGACACTTTTATACCCACATTTATACTAGCTAGGTCTCTATATTTCGCTAATAAATATATTTTAGTGCTTTTACAGGAATTACAAGTAAAATCCGTTCACCCGGAGAATAAACGGCTAAATGAGCTAATTGGCATTTGCGACATAAATGACCAAAGTGGATGGCTTGGTATCTCTATATATCAGCACCCACTCAAGTCATTCACGGCACCAAATGGAGACGGAGAGTTGTGGGTTGGTAGGCACGTGAATCTCACTCGTGCGGGCCAAGAGGAAATGGGGGACGTGGCCTTCTCCACTATCACATAATCAACACCTTCTTTTCATTCCGGAAGCAAAAGAGATTTTCATTTCTTAAACAAACTGGTGGAGTTTCTTATGAAGAGAAAGGGGATCTGAGCTTCAACCTTCTCCGAGTATCCTCTTTGGAATTTCAAGCAGCTGTCGTTGCCGTCACCACATGAAGATCTACTATCCCAAAATCAGAAGATGGATCGAATTAGCTGTTGGATTTGCATGGGATTTTGGTACATCGAAGTTGAATCGATGGTGTTTACAGTTCAAGATGCGTGATAAATGGAGACTGCAAGATTATTATTCAGCAACAACAATGAGATTAGAGATGCATGTAGTTGAATTCGAAAGAAGATGGAAATGAAGCTTACGAGAAATCTGATTGTTAATGCTACGAAGAACAACAATGGAAATTGGGGATTTGGGTTTGTGAACCGAATTGGGTTTAATGAGAGAGAATGTGTTTGAGATGGAGATGACCCGATTGACGAGTTTGTTGGCCGGAGTGGATTTGTTCTTTGGGTATTAGATTGAGACAAAATTATGAAGTTGGGTAGTAGTGGTGTTGGTTGGTCAAATTGGTGTTGTTTTTAAATCGATTGTTATTGGATATAGACGAGTTTGGTGGGGTTTTGGTTATGTGTGTATGCTTGGGAAAACCAGATGAAATAGATGTCACTTCATTGCTGTCAATTGGGGTTTTTCTTTGTGACACGAGATTGAGTATCGGTGCAATCTGAGACATAAATGGGTATGGAGGCAAGCCTTAAGTCTATCTGGTACTGGTGCTTAGAAGCTCAGGGTGCAGCTGGTGTAAGTGGAGTGAAGCTTAGAACCAATTGGTGGATTTATATGAAGTCTGGTAATGGAGATGGGGTATCGATTGCAGCCGATGGAAGTAAAGAAGCTGTTTTTGCTGCCATGGCTATGGCTTTGAAGAAGGAAGATAAGATGAATGTTTAAGTCAGTGGGCAAACGCTGGTTGTATGGAGAGAAAACGATAACAGATTGGGGGTTTCAATGTGTTCACTACGTGGGCAATGTTTGAAGACGAGTTTTGTATGTAATGGTGGTTATTGGTACGGAACCGGGGGTTTGCTTTGTGAGCCGAGGTTAAGTATTGCTGCTGGGCTTAAATGGCCATGAACTGGTTCTCGAGTCTGACTATGGTGGAGCGGTATTGTTGATCGGTGGATGGCCGGAGAACGAGTGGTGCATGTTGGTGGTCTGTAGCCGTGTTTAGGTGGATTGAAATTGGAGGATTTTTGACTGAAAGATATGCCAGCAACATGATGAAGAAAGTGATCCGATCTGAGATGAAGACTTAAGTATGTTGGTATTGGCTCGAAGGCCATGTACGGGGGTGTTGTGGCCAGACTTGGTCGGAATTTGGAAAGGCCTGAAGTTGGAAGTCGGGGCCTGGTGGGCTTTGTTGTTTGCTTAGAGTCTGTTGCAAGAGGAGGAACTGACTACTATATAAGCCAGCGATTAGGAGAAGAGAGGGAGGCCGTCGACAGAGGAGAAAATAAGGGTTTGGTGTTATTGTTTTCTTTTTGCTATGATTTGCTAAACTACTGTTAGGGTGAAAGGATGAACTTGTAGGCTAGATCATTTGTGTTTATGAACAAGAGTTTCTTTAAATCAAAAGCTTAATTTTCTGTTTGAGTATCTCATATTTGTGATTGTTCTTATAGATCTTTTCATGTTCTATGCCAAGTATACTACATAGGTAAGCTATAGACAATCCCATTGAGACTGATTTATTATAGATTAATGAACTTTCTTGAACTTTGTATGCCAAGTATACATAGTGTCTAGGATTTCTACTTTTAGGTCGAGATCAAACAATCTTCGTCGATTATTTTCAATAGTTCTTAATGACATATCTTCCATGTTTAAGTAGCCAGGTGTTGCAACTTTACATGAGTAATATCGAGACTCTCGTGATAAAACACAAGTTATCATAACTTACAACGGATTCCCGGAGCCTTAACATTCTTTTCATCTTGCCTGTCACTTTCATTTACATCCAATATATTTGCTTATTTCTTAGAATTCAGAAAACTCTCTCTTGAATCGATTTTAATTTGAAAGTTAGTTGTATTAGTTAGAAGTAGTTTACACTCCTCGTGGGAACGAACCACATTTTCCGTTGTCTACAATTCGGACACCGTGTACTTGCGGTAAAACAAAGTCGGTCTACCGACCCATCATGCAGAATTTCTATGTCTTCTTAGCGCGTTGGATGCTATCATTACGGAGAACTAGTAAGTTGGAAAAGTAGGTTTTGTGGGTATATCTCTAGTAAAACCTCACGTGACGGAGTTGTATGTATAATTTAGAATAAGTTTTGTTTGATTTGCTCGAGGACTAGCAAAGTCTAAGTGTGGGGGAATTTGATAGGTGTTGTACAACACCTAATTTTATATCTAGTATTTATGCTTTCTTTGTTATTATCCTTGAGAATTGTATCTCTTATGTTTAGTTTTGAGTTATTAGGTGCAATGGAGTCGTTAGGAGCAAAAAGAAGGAAAATTCATTCATTTGGAGCGTAAAGGGAAAAAATATCAATTCACATGCGAGTGGTCCTTGGCACCCGGCGAAGGTTATGTAGCAAAGGAGGTGAGTAGACTGTCGCTTCCTCATAACGACGATGATGAGCCGAAACAGAGAATTAGGCTGTTGGTTATTCGGAACCGACAAGCCATGTATGGACTGTGGATGCCCTTATCCATTGGGACGGTGGCAATATCTATCTCAGTGTTATTACACCCAACTACCACTTCAATGTTGTTACACCCAACCCTGAATTTGAGAAATCAATTTCTCATTCATTTATTTCCCCAAGTTCAGACAGCTGCAGTCAGTGAGGAAATTGATGGTAGTTTGTAACCGAGAATGAAGATGAACGGTGCTGCTGTTGACTGAAGCTGAGAAGGATTCGAGTGTTGAATCGATGGTAGAGAGACATAGAAGATTGAGTTGTTGCTGGTAGAAATTAGTGATGAGTGGAGTTAAATCAGAAAGGGGATCTGGTGAAATTGAAACAAGGGTTTGTGTTTGAATTCGAAGAGAATTAGGAGATGTTGTTGTTTATGATGGAGATTCAGATGAAGTTTTGTTGTTGGTGGAGTTCAGTTGATAGATGCATGTTAGGAATTACAGGGATTCGAATGTGCTGGTACTGATACTGTGTTGGATTTGAACATATGGGTTTTAGGTTGAATTCTGGATGAAGAAACAAAGTCTGCTGTCACTGAATCTTGAGAAATGGTGAAGATTAAAGAGGGTTTTAGGAGTTCATACAATTATAAAACTGGGTTTGTTGAATTGAGATTTGGCATAGAATTGGAAGTGGGTTCTGCTAGTGATAAAATGGTTACAGGTTATAATGAGAGGCTGGAGATGCGGATGCAGTAGTAAATGATGTTGTGATCGATTTCTTGAGGCTGTAAAGCTCAAGCCTTATGAGCTGAGGTTTAATGGAATGGCTGAGAACTCAAAGAAGAAAGATGGAAGCAGCAGATGGTGATGTTTATGGTGTTGGTTGCGGTTGAGCTCTTGAGGGTGACGCTGCAATTTACATGAATTTGTGGCAAATGTTAGTCCAGGGGAATCGGTCTTGGTTGCTAGCAAGGAGGATGTGACAGAGAGTGATTGTAGTCGATTCCATGAGTTCAATGGTTCTGAAAAGATGGTGCTACTAGTAGATGCAGATGTAATGGGAGTTCTTGAATGGTTGTGGCTCGAATTGCATCTGCAATAAAGGGTTGATGTGATGCTACTGCTAGGATCAAAGATGATGAGCTGTGAAGAACTGATGGAGGTGTTGGTGGCCTGTGGTTTTCAAGGGTTACAACTGCAGTCAAAGATGTAGCAATGTGAAGTTGAATGAATGCAGAACAGTGGTTTATGGAGCTGGTGGCATTTTGTTACAGTGAAGCCATGGAATTGCAAGGCTGAAATGGAATTATGTATGACAGGATGGGTTTGTTCTAAGAGTTACTGGGAATGTGCTGCACTGCATTGAAGGCAAGGACTGGAGTTGTTGCTATGAGGACTGGTGGAGGTCTGCACCTATGGTGTCTGTTGAATCTAGAGCTGGTGTTGTTGTTGAATGCCTGAGATGATGATGCTGCAAGGAGTGAATCGAATGGATATAATGGACTGATTGGTGTTATCGCAGGCTATGAAGAATGTTGAAGTTTCAGTGGGCTGTGGTATTATGCAGGGTATGAAACCCAGTGCAGTGTCGGTCATTGCTGCAGTAGTGTGGGCATGTTGCGAGAAAACTACAAAGGAGATAGTTATGGGAGACCTAAGGCTAGGATGGTGTTTGTCGGTACATCGTAGCTGCGAGTAAGAACTGGATTGTTGAAATGCAATTGCAGAGATGGAACTGGTGGTAAATGATTGTGTACAGATGATAGAATTGCAGTTGTATGAGCCGTGACTTGAACTCGGTGTTGCAAGAAGTAAGTTCTTTGTCGTGTTTGGCCGAGTTGCGAATGCGGTGATAATGGCTTGAGGCAAAGTTGGTGTTGTGGTTGCGGGTGTAAGTGCAACTGCAGTAAGGGAGATGATGGTGCCGATAAAGATGAATCGCAGTAATGGAGTTGCAATACAACCGATGATGGATGAATGACTTTGGCAGTGGAAGAACTCTGAAAGGCTGCACTTGTGAAGAATGATCAGCCTTCATGGCTGGATATGAACTGGTGTAGTAAAATGATGGTGCAGCACAACTCTGGCCCGCGCAAATGGCTCATGCCTAAGCAATTCAGCCCATTCAGCCTAGAGATCTTAGCTGACTCATGGTCTGACTCTCTGACTCACTTAACCCAGTTGACTCAGTGTGACTCACTGAGCTTGACCGTGCTGACCCAGTTTGACCGGTGACCGGGTGGACTTTGCCGGTCACCTGAGCTACTTCCCGGTGGCTTCTCCGGCCAGTTTCCGGCCATAATACTAGTTTTCCGGCGGCATATTTTGGCTAGATTTTTACACGGGTTCTTCACACATATGGGCTTGGTGGATATCTTGTTATTGGACTTTGGAGATTGGACTTAATTTTAGAAGTTGGAGAAAAGCTACAAAAGAGAAAGTTTTCTACAACTTTGGAATCACGTATTTTCTACTTGGAGTTTTGGAGAGCGGCGACTAGGGTTTGCTTCCATTTTGTTTTTCATCTTCTTCATTTTATTATTGATTATGATTATGATGAACTCAAAAGCTATGAGTAGCTAAACACATATTATTGGTTATGGGATAAAGTTGATTTCTCAACATGATATTTGATTCAATGCATTAGTGTTGTCTCAGTAATTTATTGTTTATGATTCATGGTTTATATTGTCATATGATTTGAATACTTGTTTGGTTGAGTCCGGAATCAATCCGATTTGCATTCATTTCTAAAGCTATATTAGGGTTTTCAATACGAAAAAAGTTGTTTATCCCTAATTCTAAGTAGCATAATTGTGGGTAGTGCTTGTAGTGATATATCCTACTATTCACAAGTGAATCATAACCTTTGTTAAAACGGATTAGTACTTTTACACGTTCGTTTGCATTGATTAGTCTTATTCCATAGAACTTAGTGCTTTTAGGGAGTTAAACTTAATTTTGCTTTTATACTTTAGGTTGCTTTCTAGGAAGAATCCACATATACATCTTTTAATGTGGTTGTGATGAAATCAGGGAATTAGCGGGATGTACTTGCGATCAAGGTATCCTAGGACTTTTAATAAATGAGAGATTAAATTATCAATTCTAGTCATTGATGAAAATACATGTTTGTGAATGATACTATCCCGTGACCAATACCTTCATCTTATTGATTCTTTTCATATTTTATTGCTTTCAATTTATTTTTATTGCTTTGCTAAAACAAAAATCCCCCCATTGATTACTAAGAAACTGAAATTTTATAACAACAAAAGCCTCTCTGTGGGAACGAACTCTTTCTTACCATGTACTTCATTTATATTAGTATAGTGAGAAAGTGAAATTATTTTTGACGTATACGACTGCGATCAATATCCGACCTTTTTGGGTTGTTGATTTAAATTGATTGACACTTGGATATTGGTCTTTGGTACCATTCAAGTTATCTCTCTTTGATAAGACTCGCAGATTTCTATTTGCTTGAGTAAAGATCAAATCGAGAGATTGAGATATAAACTCTTTGATATACTTTTCTCTAGATTGAGTCTGACTGTCTAGTTGATTCTCTAGAAAGTATATTGAGTTTGTCCTTACAGATTGCTAATCGAATTGTTGGGTGTGGTTGTTGTACCCCCGCTTTTTCACCTGTTCCCTCAAGTTTCGCGTGCATCCTCACCCCTGGACGGTCTGGCTCTTTCTAAAAGTGTTGGTGCGGTCGTAGCCGATCATTTAGCAGCTTCATGGAGTTCGGAGAATGTCTGGAAGCGCAGGTTTTCCAGTAAAGCACGATAGATGGGAACCATACCGTTAATGCACGACTCCACCAATTGTTGTCCGGTCACATTTGGGTCATGACAATCCAAAGCCTGAATTCTGAATCTCTTGACGTAATCGTTTGGATGCTCGTTATTTCGCTGAAACATTCTTCCCAAGTCCGAGAAAGTGATTTGCTCGGACACGAATAAATACTTTTTGTAAAAGGCGGTGACCATCTCACACCAGTTTGATATGTTGTTTGGTGCGATGTTGTTGTACAGTGTATGCTCTTCCGATGGCGACTTTGAGAACTCTTTCAGGCGGAGGACGTGATTGTATTCGTGTGCTCCCAAAGATTCCAAAAAACGAGAAATGTGTTCGCGAGCGTTACCAGTACTGTAGTTGCAGGATTTCCCACACTACACCCCTCATTCAAATCTGTTTAATCAATCCATTTGGAGATGAACAATGATGTGTTTCATTAATTGTTTCTTGAAAGGTTTACAAAGAAATGTAGAGCAAAGCTAAAGAAATTACAATCTCTCTTTCCTTTCTCTCTCCTAATGACTTGTTTCACAATTCAAAAAGACCTCTCCTACAACAGACTTACTCGACCCTTTATATAGGGTATTACATAGTGGATGACAGCTATACTGTCCCTTATTTTCGGAAACGTCTCGCGAATGCTCGCGAATATACAACTGTTTGCCTTCGCAACACTCTTAAATCTCGCCAAGTCTTTCACACTTTCTTCATGTTCTAACTATCGTCATTTATTACGTCGTTCATTTACCTCCATGCGACTCCTTCGCGATGCAGTTGTTTATTAATCTCGCGAAATATTAGTGTTGCGATATTCTGGTCCTACATCTTGCCACTTCTCATGTCTTCTCTGCGAAGAAGAGAATGTCATGAGAACCAATGTCTTAAAGTGCCGCAACTGCTTATCTTTATCTTGCGATTGTTCATTTTCGCTTGTTTTGTTTATGTACGGAATTTATTACAGGTGTTTCTACTTCCATTCTTTTCTTGACACGTCTCTTTCAACCGATTATTCTTAACCATTCACGTCCCATCTCACATTAAATGCATTTGTTTTCTCGAGAACTCTCTTCTCTATATATAGTTTTCTCCTTTTTCTCTTCTTCTCTTTTATTTTCCCTCTCAAATTTTCTTCACCTTTCTCCTTCCGCAATTTGCGCTTCTGCTACTGCTTCTTTTTCAATTCTTCACTTCTCCTTTCATTCCCTATATTCTGATAATGGCTTCACTTGGTCGTACATACGCTCCTCATTTTACTGATGTTCAAAAGAAATTACAGGAAAAGGGTTTCACTTTATCTACCATTCCACATCAAGAATCCTCATCTATGCTTTCTGCAAAATTGTTTTCTGATCATCAATGTGATGATCAGAAAATTATAGTCTCGCTAGGTCAACTCCTCGCAGGGCTCCCCATTCCTTTGTATAATCCCGAAATACCATTATTTTATGAGATTCTTGCTCACGAGAAATTCTCGCGGGCTATTTATCAATTGAACGGCGATTGTATTCGCCTGATGCTTGAATTCGCCTCTCGTGGTGCCGGTAAAGGATCTTTATATCCTGACAATGTTAGAAATCCCCAATTTGCGAATATACCAATAGTTGCCGAGAAGTATACTGTGGATAATTTCTTTGCAAATTATTCAGTCATAACTATGAGAAACGATAAATCTCGCTGGGGTGTTCGATTGAAGAAAAATGATAACGTTGATGCTGACAAATTGCTTATGCAGGACATTGACTGGCATTCGGGTAAAAATAATATCCCTCGCTACTCCAAAGATGAAAAGTGGTGGGTTGTACCTCTCCTTCTGAGTGGACCTTATATCGCAGGCTCACATGCACTCCCAGCCAATCTCGCGAATTATCATCCTTGGGAGTTTAAGTGGCCTGAGAAGACAAAAGAGGTATATACATATCATTCATTTTAGATTTGCTTTGCTATGTCTTCCATTTCTTTCCTTCATTAACTTTTTAGAAAATTTTTAGATCACCAGAATGAGAAAGAAATACAAAGAGAATCCTCAGCCAAATATCCTGGCGATACTTCGATCGCTCACGGATGAAGTAAGAAACATTTTCTTTTGTTATTTTAAACAATATTGTTGCCTCTGTTTCTTATCTTTATTCGTGTGTGAAGATTGGTGTTGAAGAAGTTGAAACTGCAAAAATTAATGATGGAGAAGTCAAGTTGCGAAGGCTAAAGGCAAGAATAAGGCCATTTCTCGCAAGGACAAATCTTCTCGGCCCATCCTCCAAAAGACGAAGACTCCAACCTCCTTCACATTCTAACTCCCAATCTAGCGAGAATTCGGAAGATGAAAATGAGATTGGCACCTCTTCGCTAAGGGAAGTCATTCGGTCGCACTTCTATATGACGCTTTTATCTAATGTCTTTACCGATTCTATGCAAGGTTTTGGCGATAGCAACTTGTCTGCTACTTGCGAAACTATCGCTAAGATTTGTGATGCCCCATTGTTGGAGGATATCGAGTCTTTTCGCGGAGTTTCTCGAACAATAACACCAAGACTTTTAAATGCTCTCAATGCTTTGGTATGTTCATACCTCTTTACCTCTTTGTAACTCGCTCTTATCTTTAATTATTTCTCTATTTTCTTTTACTGATCTGGGAGAGCCGCTTTTGTTGATGCCTCGGACCTTGAGAGAAGACGCAACAACCTTGAAAAGAAGAACTTGCAATTGAACAAGAGGATTCGAGAACTAGAAATTGGGGTCATCATCTCGCGAGAAGGATGAACGGATTAAACAACTGGAGGCTGAGCTTACTTCTCAACAAAATAGAGTATCTACTCTTGAAAGTGCAAATCAGCAGCTTTATGGTATAGCAATCTTTATTCCTCAGATTTCTTTTATTTTATCATTTACTTTTCTTTGCCTGACTTACTATTTTCGCGACATATATAATCTCTCTGAAGAGTCCATTCTTCTTCATTCATTTCCCGAGCCCATGGATGATGATGTACTCCTTGCTCGCCTCAATGAATCTCTAAGTAGTTCATCAAATGATGCTAACCTTCTTTCATTAAAGGATCTTCAATCCAAACATCATCTCTTAAAAATCGAGCATAGATCTAGTTTAAGTTTGGCTAATCTTTTTTAAACGAAAGTACGTTGATTCCAAGAAGAAAACCAAAACTTTAAGGAAGAAATTTAGTGATCTCATAGATGAGAAAGATCGTATTACTAACAGAGGTGCACAGGCATTAGCAAAATTTCAAAAATCTCTCCTTGATGTGCAAGTTGAGCGAGATGAACTCCTTCGTCAGAATACCATGCTTAGCGAGCGAGAAGACCAAATTCGTTCACTTTTTGTCATAAATAATGATGATGAATTTGCCTGGGCTGCGAAGGTTTTAGATAATGCTAGAAATAACTTAGGTGTTGATGTTAGTCTTCGCACCGAGCAAACTACCTTAATCAAGGATATGATCTTTGAAAGAGAAGGTTGTTTGTCATACTTCTTCACTTTTCTGTTCTTATTCTTTTTGTGCTATTAACATTAATTCATTTCCTCATGTTTTCAGAATCTGAAAAGAGACTTCAGACTAGAATTGGAGAGCTTGAAACCGAAAAAGAACAACTCGCGATGGATCTCTCTCTCCGCGAGAATAAATATTCTAAATCAAGCAAAAGAATTCCAAACTACAAGTGGCAAATTTTAATAATGATGTTGTTCGTTTTCGCAATCAAGCTACGGAGATAGTTTGTAATGATCACAACATTCCTCTTCATTCATATCCTTTTCTTGCTGAAGAAGTTCCCGAGAACTTGCCCGTCTCAGATGTTTCTGATAGTGAAGCTAATGAAGAAGAAGAAGAATCTGACGCCGAGAGTGATGGAACCTCAGAATCAGATGAAGAAGAAGAACCAGCAAAGAAATAATTTCTCTTTCTTCTTTGATTTCTTGTAATATCTTCGACTATTGAATGTAAATTTCAACTTTTGCTTCCTTTGTTCAGATATATTAATCAAACAACCCTTCTTTGTAATTATAACTTCACACTTGCCTCCGTCCATAAGATATAATCAACTTCACAGTTAAATATAATCATTCTTGCCTCTCATATAATAAGACGCGAGTTAAATATAATCATTCTCGCGAGATATAAATATATATATATTTTTTTTTTTTTTTTTTTTTTTTTTTTTTTTTTGAATTAAATATTATCACTGCGACAAGATCGTTAGATATCTTCATGGATTTAGAAATCTATTGATCTTGCCTTATCATTATTTGTGTGGTCTTATTATGCCTTCCTAAGTAAAGGTCTTATTTTGCCACCCCTCATTGCGACAAGATCGCAGACGTCTTTACACTTTCATATAATGACCCATTGACCTTGTCTTATCATTTCTTTAGTATTTTTGCCTCTCAGGACATTATATTTGCGATAGTATGGCAGGTTTAAATGTTCTTGCGACCATAAAATCCTCGGCACATTGTCGTCTTTGCGACGAAAATCGCAGGACGTTCTTACATTTTCATGTAAAAACCCATTGATCTCGTCTTACCCTCGCGTTAGTATTATTGCCTCTGCAAGATCATTGCACAAATATGACAAGCCTAAATTCTCTTGCGAGAATAAAACCTCATGACATTTGCGTCTTTTGACACTTATCAGCTCCCTAATGGAGGGTGCCGCCCTTATCTTCTCCCTGGTTTCCCTTTCAAGGAGGCGTACATCGGCCATACAAGACTAGCTCCTCCCATCCGGTCTTAACAACAACCAGTTGTTTTCGCAGCCTCTTATCCCTTATACCTATATGGTTTATGGTTACGAGACTGCACCCTAAGTGGAGTTTTCTTCGGGCCGAGTGCAGATGTGCCAAGACTTGTCAAGAGTGGTAAGGAAGTTCCATGCTCCCCGCACTCTTGACTCAACCGTGTACCTCGGCGCCTTGGTCATACACTCGACTCCTTGGAAGAGACCCTCGGGCGCCCAACCAGGGTATAACCTTATATATATAGTTGGAAATCCAAGGTATCTCCCTGGATAGGCTTTCATGGGCCCCAAATCTCCATGACCCGTGTTTCGGAGCGGTGTAACCTTCCACCCGAGCCATGTTAAGAGATACCCCTTATATGACGTACTTTAGGTCTTACATTTGCCTCTTGCGAAATATCATTCGCGAACTAGGTGTACTCCATAAAGGTTTGTCCCATTCATTCACTCATTCATTTTATCAATTTATTCAATCATTTGTCTCATAAATTATCGCATAATCTCGGTTCCATTATTCAATAGATTTGTATACATTCTTCATAGAGAGATTCTCGCACAATTTTTCCGCAACCATCATCTCTCGCCTCTTTCATCACTAAGTTGTTACCTTTTCTCGCAATTATTCATTTTTTACACCTTTTATTCTTACTTCCTTCGCCTCCCGCATCAGTCCACCATTTCAATGTCTCCTTTGCATCATGATACTCGATTGCTTTTGTGCATTCACTTCGAAAGATCTCTTCTTCTCTTATTTCTATGGTATCTACCATTAGTCTTTCTTTTCTTTGTTCATCCCGTACATTCTTCCTCCAACCTTTCTTTTTTTGTCGTTCTCTCTTCTGACTTTCTACATCCACTTCATAACATTTTTGCCCCTCTATCCAATCTCCTTTTATAATTCCGACACCGCTAGGATGTGGAAACTTTATGCACCGATGGTATGTCGATGCTATCCCCGCAATTTGATGAAGCCATGGTCTTCCAATCAATGCATTGTAGGGAGATTCTACATCAACTACACAAAACAAAATATCGGTCGATAACCCTTGCAAGGGTATCCTCATGTGCACTTCTCCTTTGGGCTTGTTCGCGGCACCGTTGAAACCATATATTTTGTATGTTGAAGGGATCAAGTCTTCGTCTCTTCCTCCCATGGTTTTGTAAGTATGGTAGAAAAGAATGTTGATCGAATCGCAAGTATCAATCAATATTCTATTGATTGCCCAACAACTTTCCGCTTCATCATCTTCGCCATCAATGGGTTTTGGATTAATTTCCAGCTTCACAACCGTGGGCTATCATGTATTTCTCTTCCTTTGGGAACTTCTTCAGCCGAGAAAGAAATGATCTGCAGTTGCCACTCTTTTAGCTGCGATATCTTCGCAACATTCATCACTTCTTTATCATCAGCATCCCTCGCGAAAACTCTACTAAGTACATTGTCATGAAAATCTTCAATAGTGCGGTATGAGTGTACGATAGAGTTGCAAAACAGATTTTTAGCCTTTGTCCCAACTTCTATAACAAATGTTTCTTTTCCCTTTGCCGGTGGGGGGGCAAATGTTGAACTTTCTCTTCTTCTTTTAAAAAGTGATTTAGCTTTCCTTGATCAATCATTCTTAGGATAATTCTCTTGATGTTTCTGCAGTCATTTGTTAAGTGCCCATGAAAGCGGTGGTAAGAACAGAACTCGTGACTTCTATCTCCAGGTGGTGGTTCACTTCCCATGTTCCATGGTGCAGGTATGTTTTCCATCAAAAGAATTGCTTCCCATATTTTTTCCACACTGGCGTTCAATGGCGGCATTTTAATTTCCTCCCACACTACTCTGTGACTTCGCTGTCCTTTATGATAATTCTGCCTTTGGCCTCCGTAGGTCTCTTGCGAATTATACCTTTGACCTCCATAGGTTTCTTGTGGTTGATCAAGCCTTTGAATTTTATTGTTTCCGCCACGGTTGTAGAAATTTCTTTCTCTTTCAAACTCTTCCTGATCGCGACTTCCCATAGCCACTAACTTTGGTTCTATATCAACTGCTTTTCTTTCCTGTTGACCTTGTGATGTGCTCGCCACTGTGTGTACAAGTTGAGGTAATAAACTTCCATTCGCGATGCTAGAATTTGTGTTCGCCACTGGATAAGATTCCATCTCGTTCTGTCTTTCTTCCAAAGCGATGTATTCTTCCTGGAGTTCTCGCAATTCAGTCATTGTAATCGTATTCTTGACTCTAAAAACCCGAACATACAATAGATTGGTTGCGAACATAGCATTTATGAATGACAGTATGAGGTATCTTTCATCTACCCTTCCAGCCATCTCGCTGCACATCGTCTTCCATCTCGACGTTAGATGTCTCAAACTCTCGCCAACTCTTTGTTTTAGCCCAAATACATCTTCAATACCAGTGTCGCGAAGAATTGTTACTTATATACGCCCTAAGAATATAGCCTCGTAAATGATTAAATGATGTGATTGTATTCCTTGGTAAACCCTCGAACCATTTCAACGCTTCTCCCGTTAAACTCGATGCGAAGTATTTGCACAATATAGCGTCATGGTTTTCCCATTGTAGCATACATCTCACGTAAGCCTTGATGTGTTGTACTGCACAAGTTGACCCATCAAAAATGCTAGTTAGTGCTGGTAAGTTACATTTTGGGGGTATTCCTCCTAACTGCAATTCTAGTGTAAAAGGATTTTTCGCAGCCTCCGCGATAGCTTCATCTAACTGCCTTCGCCTCCCTCCTTCTCTTCGTTGTTCAATATTCCTCTCATCTCTCGCCAATTCTCGCAAATTTGTTCATTTGCCTCGTAATTTGAATTGATCGGTCTCTTTAATTCTCGCTTCTCTCCTTCTTCGTTCGTGTCTACTTTTTTTGTATTCTTTCGTATTTTTCGTTAATATCTCCATCGTTGCGATTTCGCTCGCGCCTCCTCTCTCGATTATCATGGTTATTCTCACGGATCGCTTCTTCTAACTCCCGATTTTCCATTTTTGCTCTCAATCTCTCTCTCTCGGGCTAGACGTGCTTGCTCAATGTAATGCTTTTCAATATCATCTTCAATTTCCTTTTGTTTCCTTTGTGTTTCTCTCCCATGTAGTGCTCTTCTTCTTTCCTCCCGATTTTCTTCATTAATTGGGTTATTTTTGTCCTCGAGGATGCCTATCTTCTTGATTTCCATCATCGTGATTGTTTACCAAAATATAACGATTTTCTATTAGTTCTCTCTCTTGGCGACCTTCTTCGCCATGATTTAACTCTCTTTCCAAATTTTCTTCATTAATGTTCTCCGCAGTAATGTTCTTCTCCCATTTTCTCTAGTCGATCTTGATCTCGATCTCACTACTTCTTGATCTTCTATTTTGCAGCCTCCTATTTTCCATCCTCAATTCGTGGTTTTGCCTTGTTAGATTCGCGCGTTCTTCCGCTTTCTAACCGCCTTTCTTCGTGTATTGTCTGTCTCGCCGCTTCTAATGCCGCGATTTCTTCATTTTCACGAATTGTTTCTCCCATCTCTTCTCGATTTCTCTCTTCCGTCTCTATTATTCATCAATTGTTGTACTTCTTCTCTTTCTTCCGTAGAATCTGATCTCCATGTATGCACGCTCACTCTATCATAATCGATTACTCTTGTTTAGTCTTTGGTTGAATTGGTGATTGAGTTGATGGTTGAATTTGAGTTGATGGTTGAATTGGTGGTTGAATTGATGGTTGAATTGGTGGTTGAATTGGATCTTCTTCTCCATTTATTGCATATATCCTTGATGGTTCACCTACTTTATTTCTTCTTTCTCCCACTAATCTTCCACTTCTCCTTATGATTGTTGGTTGTTCTGATGCATTCTTTCTCCTCGCCATTTCTCAATTTTAGTAACTTGTTAAAAATTATTCAAAATTTCTTTCTTGTTATCCCTAATTCTTCCAATTCACAAGGTTGATCTTCTTCAGTCCCTGTTTCTAGCGCATATGTAGTTGCAGGATTTCCCACACTACACCCCTCATTCAAATCTGTTTAATCAATCCATTTGGAGATGAACAATGATGTGTTTCATTAATTGTTTATTGAAAGGTTTACAAAGAAATGTAGAGCAAAGCTAAAGAAATTACAATCTCTCTTTCCTTTCTCTCTCCTAATGACTTGTTTCACAATTCAAAAAGACCTCTCCTACAACAGACTTACTCGACCCTTTATATAGGGTATTACATAGTGGATGACAAATATATACATCCCTTATTTTCGAAACGTCTCGCGAATGCTCGCGAATATACAACTGTTTGCCTTCGCAACACTCTTAAATCTCGCCAAGTCTTTCACACTTTCTTCATGTTCTAACTATCGTCATTTATTACGTCGTTCATTTACCTCCATGCGACTCCTTCGCGATGCAGTTGTTTATTAATCTCGCGAAATATTAGTGTTGCGATATTCTGGTCCTACAAGTACCATCATAAAGGGAAAACTGAGGAGAGGAATATCCTCTCGGTAGAGGAACTCTCTGCACATCAGGAGGATACAGAGGTTGGTGCTGGTGCAGGTCCACCGGGTTTTCCTTGCATCGATTTTGGAGAAGTCGTTCTAGATCCTCACGAGTGATGAAGTTGGATGGCTGGTTCCTTTTCCATGGGCGTTCAGGAGCAATACAGGCTTCTTCATCTAGACAGGCACGTCCTGTTGAAGCACTCACGCCAGGCGTATTGAAGGTACTCCTTATTGGTTCCAGGGGATGTCTCGACTCTTGTGGAAATCGTTCTGTTAACGTCTTGAGAAAAGTGAGTACCTCTTTCTGAGTTGAAGCCATGTATGTCTGGGCCTTAGCGAGAACTTCTTGTTTTTCCATCAAATCAACAATGGTAATAGGGGGTTGGCCCCCTCTGATTCCTCCAGCCCCTTGTACTGACGGGGGAGTAGCAGCTGCTCTGGTGACGACTGGAGGCGTTACACTTGAAGAAATGTTGGGGTTTGCGGCTGCTCTGGCTCTGGTGATAGGAGGTGTTACGCCCGAGGGAATATCTCCTGTTCCGCTGGTGTTGGTGGTAGAGGACGTAGTTCCACGAGATGCATTGATTGTATTGGCAGGATGTACGGTAGCGCCACTAACCGGGACATCAACGCCAAGAGTGTTGTCAGTACTAGTTCCATCGGAATTGGTTGCCGATCCAGACCTAAGATCCACCATTTTGAATTTTGAGAAAATTAAAATGAAATTGAAAATTGAACCGATAGATTAATCTCCCGTTGTGGTCGCCAGTTGTTTTGGGGTAAAAACTGCTTCTGCTGTTTTTGGTAATTTGGGGTGTGTTGATGAGAAACGAGTTCAAACCCTAAACAAATGCACTGAACGGGAATGCTTTTAGACTTGAGAAATCAATCTGTAAGACTCTGGCCTAAACCAAGAAATGGTCGTTCCAGATTCAATTCGGTCACAAGGTGAAGGAGAAGGGTTGATCTTAGGGAGGGAAGCGGAGAAGATGTTTGAGATCAGAGTGTTGAACTATAAAGGTATGGTTGTTTATGACTTGTGTATCAGAAAATGGTTTCTGGCTACTTGTGTTGATAACACTTGTGTTTTTTCTTTCGAAATAGATTGAAAATCTATTTGTACAAGTCATTGAGCGCACCCTGATCTCTTAGGAAGTGGAGGAAGTGAAGTAGTGGAGAAGTGGGTTTTGTGCGGAAGGTAGTGATCATCGTGTCTCCGTTGTTATGAGGAATGACTGATCACACGTTCTCCCACTTCTCTCATTACTGATAACCGTCCGTCTTTCCTGACACGTTCTCGTAATGGATGCGTTGCACGCCGCACGCTGTAAACCGCCAGACCAATACCCTAGTAAGCATCCCCCAGTTTGTGACATGTTTGATGTCTCGGATAAGTGGGTCAAGTCGTGGGACCCCCGCGGAGAATAACATGATGCTATTAGGTGAAACAACTAAGTTGTTCATGATGCCGACATAAAATATCATATGTATTTGATGCATGTGAAGCATCGCATTTAAGCAGCTCAATTTAATCGATGTGTATGAAGCATCATTTTTTTAGAGCCTGATTGAATAAGTCGCGGATAAGCGTCTTAAAAGGATAGCGGGGTCGACCACTTTGGGTGATCGTTCGAGTGTCTTATGGGCAAACTACCATCTGGTCGATCACTCCCTATGGAGGAGTGATGGCCGGTGTTCACAACGCCACTTTATTAATTTTCTGAGAATAAATCTACACCATCCGACTAAGCTGGCGAAGTTGGATGGTCGTGATTGATTTGCGGGGTTTGGAGGCCGATCGACCAACTCCCTTTTGAGCGAGCGATTCGAGGTGTTACGTTTGGGTTTGAGTAGGTCGATCAACCATTTATAAAGGTGGGTTGCCAGCGAGCACGCTGACATCCCCTGGGTCACCTAAAATTAAATCTAAGCCACTCAATTCGGCTGGCGAAGTTGGATGGTTGTGATCGATTTGCGACAGTAATGCGTTGTCGCAAACATCGATTAGGGCTTTCAAAGCAGCCACGTCCACCATAGTTCAATCGAACGATTTGGTATGCTATTAACTTCCCATGAGCAAGTCGATTGGTAGGGGATAATATTGGCCGGTGGCGAACGCATTGGTACTCCCTTGATCGTTTGGAATACGATCTAAGCCGTCCAACTAGGCTGGCAAAGTTGGGCAGATATGATAGCTTTTGAGATAGTTTTTTACGGCCTTAGCTCGTTCGAGCTTGGTTTTTACGCAGCGCAAACGCCCATGTTTGGGTCGGCGTTTGAAGCGCTCGTGAATGAGCAACATGGGGTTCGATCAACTAGAGGACTGGTGGGCCCGCCGGTGGTTGCTACGGTGATTGCCTAGTTCTACCAGGAGTAGTTTAAGCTTGTTAAATCGCGCGGCCAAATTGTACGGCTGCGATCGCTTTTTTAAGACTGATATGGACAGTCTAGGTTTTCTTTAAGAATAAATGTATTCGATCACGCTAACTTTAATTAAAAGGTGTGTGAACGCGTTGATCTCTTTGTCAAAGAGATGTAGCATGTATGAGTGTTTTTGTGCAGATCCAAATACTAGCACTTCGGGAGATTCATGCTACTCTGCAGAGAGTGAGCATTGATCGTCATGTCATGTCAGTATTGAGAGTTTGGCTGGGAACATAGCACGGAAAAATATCAGGCGAGTCATGCATTAGTTAATAATGCTGGCATAAAATAGAATTCACAGAATATTTGGGATTGCTACTATGCGCACCATTCTGAATGAATTTCATATATATACTGAGTTGTTCAATACATGTGTGAGTAAAGAGGTTCGAGCACTCATCACTTTCAAATGGCCTTTATTCCTTTGCATGATCACAACGCTAAATATAGGGTTTTACGGTTTTGACCCTGAACTAAAAACCATCATCAACAGTAAACTCATCTCTTCTTCGAAGAAGTTAGTTTCCAATGGAAATACTAGATTACTAGAGAGAAAATTATGGTCTAAACATTCTGTGAAACGGGGTTATATGAATTACTTTAAAGAAAAGTTACGGTGGAAAGATTATTGTTCACCCCAGCACAACTTAATTGTGTTGGTTGGTGCATCTTGTCTCATGTGCCCGATTAAAAGAGACAAGATTGTGCACACCTCAGGATTTAGGAAAAAGAGAAGTGTTTTTTTTCTCTCTTGTTAGTTTTGCTTTGCAAGACTGGAATTCGTCATTCTTTTCATATCTAATTGATATTGGAAAGGACTTCCCTGTTTAATAAATAAAAGAGGGTTATTCTCGACAATTCTATCCTCTTTAGGGTTGAGAGTTGTGCGTGCGTGAACTTGTGTGTTTAAAAGTTCTGTAACCCTACATTTCTTTTTCCTCCTCTTGAAACTCTTTTTATCATAAGACTGCTTGTTGAGATTATTTTATGATTCCTCTCACAATTTCGTATGTATGGATACTCCAAGCATTATGTCTTCTGATGGAAAAGATGTTAATATGATTGTTAAGCCATCAATCATGAAGGAAAAAGATAAATCTCCGTTACCTCCAACTTTGAAAAGAAAAAGAAGGAATGTGAGGAAGCCAAGAGTTGTTCCTTCAAATTCTCAGAAGTTTTATGGTGTTCTTGAAGAGTTGAAGGAAACAAGGAAGGAGATTCAGCAAATACATGCTATTTGTAGGATCAGAATATCGCGACATCAATACTTCGCGAGATCAATAAACGACAGCATTGCGAAAGTGTCGCAAATGAGTAATATAAATGACGCAATGAATGACGACAGCCAAAACACGAGAAAGATATGAATACTTAGCGAGATTTAGGAGAGCTGCGAGATTATATATTTGTACACTTGCGATATTTCGCAAGTCATTCCCGAAAATAAAGGACAGCTTAGATGTCATCCATTGTGTAATACCCTATATAAAGAGTCGAACAGGACTGTTGGAGAGAGATCTTTTTCCGAGTGTTAGACAAGTCATTAGGAGAGAGAAAGTTTGTGGTGATTGTAATTTCTTTAGCTCTTTTCTATTTTATCTTGTAAACATTCAAGGAATTAATCAATGTTCATCTTCAAATGTCTTAGTTGTGTGGATTATTGTGAGGGGTGTAGTGTAGGATTTCCTGCAACTACATATTGGCGATAGAAAGGGCTGTTTGAGTGAGGATTGACATCGTGATTTGAAAGAAATTGGAGTGGTAGGAAGGAATTTCTTATAATTTTCAACAATTTACCAAAATTAAGAAATGGCTAGAAGAAGAAATGCATCCGAGCAACCAACAACCATTATAAGGAGTAGGAGAATTGCTTTGGAGAAGGAGAAATGAAATGGGAGAATCCTCTAGAATGAACATAAGGAATAATGAAGAAAATCAAATTCAATCACCAATTCAACCAAAGGGCAAATAGAACTGTGGATTATGATAGAGTAAGCGTGCACACTTGGAGATCAGATTCTGTGGAAGAAAGGGAGAAGAACAACAATTGGAAAACAATGGACAAGAGGAGAGAAACCGAGAAGAGACTGGAGAAATAATTCATGGAAATGAAGAAATCGCAACATTAGAGGCGTTGAGACAAACAATACATGAAGAAAGGCGATTAGAAGCAGAGGAACGTGCAAATTTAACAAAACAGAATCATAAATTGAGGATGGAAAACATGAGATTACAAAACAGAAGGTCGAGAAGCACTACAAGGTCAAGCTCAAGATCAGTTAGAGAGGAAATAAGGAGAATTTTACCTACAGAAAATGCTGATGAAGAAAACCAAGAAGAAGCGCAAAATCGAGGCACAAAACATTGCGAGAGAAGAGAAATGATGGAAGATCGTTATATCCCACGTCCCGAGACTCTTCAAAATGAGCAGAATGGTGGAAACCAAGGAAATAGGCAGCGTCAGGAGCGGAATAATCCAATTGATGAAGAAAATCAAGAAGAAGGAAGAAGAATATTGCATGGGAGAGAAGCACAGAGGAAGCAAAAAGAAATTGAGGATGAAATTGAAAGACATTATGTTGAACAAGCACATCTAGCTCGCGAGAGAGAAAGATTGAGAGCAGAAATGGAAGAACAGAGTTAGAAGAGGCAATTCGCGAAATAATCATGATAATCGAGAAGAAGGCGAGAACAAAATCGCAACAATGATAATATTAATGAAGAATATGAAAGAGCACAAAGGAGAGCTGATAGGCAACAAAGAAGAGAAATTGATAGATATAACGGTGTGCGAATTCGTGAAAGAAGTGAAGGAGAAGATCGCAGAGAAAGACGAGAAGAGAATGATGAAAGTCAAAGCATACATGAACGCATGAGAAGAGAAGCGGAACTAAAAAGACCAATAGATTCAAATTCTGATAAAAATGAACAAATTTTGAGAGAATTGGCAGAAATGAGAGGAATGATGAACAGTAAAAGGGGAGGAGGAAAGAGACAGTTGGATGAAGCCATAGAAGAAGCTGCGAAAACTCCGTTCACACAAGAGATACAATTAGGAGGAATACCACCAAAGTGCAACTTACCGACATTAACCAAAGATTTTCGATGGAACAACTTGCGCGATACAGACATATCAAAGCTTATATGAGATGTATGCTACAATGGGAGAATCATGATGCTATATTGTGCAAATATTTTGCATCAAGTCCGACAGAGAAGCTTTGAAATGGTTTGAAGGGCTACCGAAGAATACAATAACATCTTTTAATCACTTGCGAGGCTATATTTTTAGGGGCATATATAAGTAATAATTCTTCGCGACCGTGTATTGAAGATGTATTTGGGTTAAAACAAAGGGTTGGTGAAAGTTTGAAGCATCTAACCGTGAGATGGAAGACAATGTTTAGCGAAATGGGGGCCGTGTGGAGGAGAGATATCTCATCTTATCATTCATTAATGCTATGTTCGCGACAAATCATTATATATTCAAATTTTTAGAGTCAAGAATACAATCACAATGACCGAGTTACGAGAGCTTCGGAGGAGTATATTGCTCTAGAGGAAAAGCAAAATGAGATGGAATCATACCCTATCGCGAATACAAGTTCGGGAGAGCTGCGAATGCAAGTTTGTTACCCAAATTGATAAACAACGTGGCGAGTACCTCACAAGGTCAACAAGGAATGAGGATACCGGATGATGGTCGGCAAAAAGTTGGTAGCCATGGGAAGTCGCGATCGGGAAGAATTTGAAAGAGAAAGAAATTTCTACAACCGTGGCGGAAATAATAAAATTCAAAGGCTTGATCACCGCAAGAAACCTATGGAGGTCGAGGCATAATCCGCAAGAGACTTATGGAGGCCGAGGCGGAATATAGTAGAGGGCAGCGAGGTCATAGAGTCGTATGGGAAGAAATCAAGATGCCTCCACTAAACGCTAGCGTGGAGAAAATATGGGAAGCAATAATCCTGATGGAGAACATACCTGCACCATGGAACATGGGGAATGAACCACCTCCGTGACAAGTCATGAATTTGTTCCTATCACCATTTTCATGGACACCTAACGAATGATTGTAGGAATATAAAAAGAATCATCCTCCGAATGATAGATCAAGGGAAGCTAAATCATTTCTTAAAAGTTGAATAGAAGACTCAACCATTACCAACACCTCCAGAAATTCACAGAGTAAATACAACAAAAGGGAAAGAAACGTTTGTAGTAGAAGTTGGAGCGAAGGCCAAAAACTTGTTATGCAACTCTATCGTACATTCGTACAGGACAATTGAAGATTTTCATGATAGTGTTCTCAGTAGGGTTTTCGCAAGAGATGTTGACAATAGAGAAGTAATGAACATCGCGAAGACATCGCCACTGAAAGAATGGCAAGCGCAGATTATTTCTTTTACCGCAGAAGAAGTACCTGAAGGTGGCGAGATGCATGACAATCCATTAGTGGTAAGATTGGAGATTAACCCAAAACCCGTTGATGATGAAGATGATGGGGCGAAAATTCATGGGCAATAAATAGAATCTTAATTGATACTTTGGAAGCTCAGAAACATCCTTTTTACCACACTTACAAGACTATGGGAGGAAAGACGAATATTTGATACCTTCAACCTATAAGATTTATGGTTTTAATGGCACTGCCAATAAACCTAAAGGAGAAACTCATATGCGAATACCATTGAAAGGATTATCAAGCTGAAATCTTGTTTTGCATAGTCGATGTGGAATCCCCTATAATGCATTAATTGGGCGACCATGGTTACATGAGATCTTGGGTGTAGCATCAACTTACCACCAAGGTGCATCAATTTCCTCATCCCAAGGTGTTGGAGTTATAAAAGGAGATTGGGGTGAGGGACTAAAATGCTATGAAGTCGATGTGGAGTCTTGCGAGGAAAGGGTCTCAAAAGAAGAATTGGAAGCGGAATATCAAAGAAGAACAAAGAAGAGAAAGACTGATGGTGGACACAATAGAAGTGAGAGATGAAGATATATTGCGAAATCAATGCTTGAAAACAATTGGAAATTGCGATGGTCTCGCAATAGAGAAAGAAATATCAGGAAATTTGAATGAAGAAACAGAGAGCAACAGGAATAAGAAGTGTAAGAAATAAATAGTTGATTTTAGAGTTGTGTAAAAAAAAAAAAAAAAAAAAAAGTGTTTGGAGTGACAAAGGCATGTCAAAAGTACAAAGAATATGATGATCAAGGAAGGAGTACGCGAAAGTCTCGCGATTCATGAATATAACGAAAGTTTGGTTAAATAATTACAGCGAGATCACAGCAAATGAAGCAAGATTATGTGATAATTTCACAAAGATAATGAGAAGAAATAATCAAAAATCAATGAATGATCGCAAGAATTGATAGAAATAAAAGAATGAGTGAATGGGACAAACCTTTATGGCGTACACCCTAGTTCGCGAATGATATTTCGTAAGAGGCAAATGTAAGACCTAAAGTGCGTCATATAAGGGAGTATCTCTTGACATGGCTCGGGAAAAGGTTACACCGCCCCGAACTGAGTCATGAAAATTTGGGGTCAATAAAGCCCATCCGGGGGAGATACCTTGGATTTCCAACTATATATATATAAGGTTATACCCTGCGTGCAATATTCATCTTGTTTCTCAGAATGTTTCTCTTCGGTGTCCTCGGTATTTCTTTGTTGTTGTGTTGTTGCCTCCAATGCTGCTTTTCTGCTTCTAGTAGTAGGGACTTCATAATGATCATCTAGGTTTCTTGTTGAATTTGGTTGTAAGGTAGCCAAGGAGATATATTTTCTTGCCTTTGAAGGGGGTGGTTGAGCTGCATAATCCGGAGTTGGAGGGAGGTTTAGATGTTTTGGGAGACTCTTCCTTGGATGTTGTTCTCGTCTCTTGTAAGTCGGTCTGGAGAGTTGGTTCGGATGTTTGAGTTGATTGTGATGGTTGTGGTGGGTGGGTTTACGGATTTTGCTCGGTATTTGTATCTGATTATGTGTGACTTTCACATAAGGGGTCCCATTTACTTTAGTGATAACCATGCTGACAATTGTATGCGGAATGTCGAGCGCGATATTCAATGTCTGAGCATATAGAGGATTAAAGTAATTGTGCAGTTGGTTTGATTGAGTATCACCTCTCTGCTGTTGAGCTTGTCTGTGGGTCCTATTGTAAGAGTCATCCGGAGCCTGGTTCTGGGTACTGCTATGTGGGCCTTGAAATTTGTCATAATAACTCTGTCGGTCTTCTTGGTGTAGCTCCGTTGTTCCTAGAATGGGTACACCAAAATGGATCGGTCCGCCAAGAACCGGGTTGGGTATGTTGTCGAGCCAGAGATTTGCCCGGATCCAGATCCAACTTCCGAGCTAGTATTTGATCCGACACCAAATATCTTAAAACCGGATCCAAAACTCAAACCTTGATTTGGTATTCCTGTGTTGTTTTGCAGCGTTGACAGATTATAAACAAAGTTTCTGATGTCAGAAGATGATGTTCCGTATTTTCCGCTGTCAGATAAAGTTGTACTCTTGCCAGCCGTTTGCCTTGGTTGCAGCACGATTTGTGGGGGAGGTTGGGGGGGGGTCCAAGAGAAACTTTGTTGTAGAGATGGTGTATTGAGTCGAATCGGGACCGGTTTGGCAACGGTTGTTTTTGGAGCGGTTGTGGTTTGAGGTGGTGGTGGTTGCTGGGGTGTTGATGGTGGAGGTTGTTGATGAGAAAGACTTGTTGGTTGTGATGGTGGTGTGGTTATTTGTGATGGATGGGTTGGTTTTGACGTTGGTGTGGTAGAAGATGAACCTGAGGTTGGTCGAGCAGCTGTAGCAGTGAGGTAGGAGTATTGAGGTCTTGGTCGAGCTGCTCTCATTTTACAACTTAGCCGGTGGTATGGGAAAAGAGGATGATCCGTATCTTGCAGAGCATGCTTCGTGTTGATAAAGATATGGCATTCGTCCGATATATGTCCAATCAAACCACAACGATAACAAAGAGTAGGCAAATGCTCATATGCGAACTGAACCCGAGTTCTAGCAGAGTCGTTTAAGAGGATACCTGGCATGAAAGGTTCGGAGAGATCCATTTCTACTCTTCCTCTTACTGGTTTGTAGGTTAGGTCGACTTCCACCACTTCTCCGGTATCACTAAGAAGTTCTTTGACTATGGAGTCGTCTTCGAAGAATGTAGGCAACCCTAATAGATGGATCCAAAACATTGCAGTTTTAAAACATGCGAGAAGGATTTTTAAGGTATTTACTCCAATCTTCGATGAGGACCACCTGGTTTGACATAATCCAGGTTTTGGTTCGTAGCACTTGCTGCTTCTCCCTTGTGTGTTCAAAGGTGCATTGGATGATCTTATTATCCGTATTTGGCCAAGTCTCGAACTTCTTAATCTTCAGAGAGCTCCAATGTTTTGTAACCGTCTGTTTGAGACCGGAGAAAGAGATTTGTCCTGCTAAAACTGTGACCGCAATACTTCTTCCTTCATGTTCTTGCATGAGTGCTTCCATTCTTGCAGTGAGTTGGAAAAGTGATGTGTCTTCTTTTATGATGTGGGCTGTAAAGTGTTGAGTTGCAGGATTTCTTCCAGGTTTAAGGTTTCGGGTGGTTTGTTTTCCTTTTTCTTCTAAAGTGTTAAACTTTTCTTTTTGATTCTGGGAATGATCCTGTGATTGATTCTCCTCCCCTTTTTGATAATCTGTTGGTGTAAAAGCGGCCTAGTGTTTGTTTTCTTTTTGTTTTTGATACTGCTCTGAGTTGGGGATTAAAGTAGGGTTTGAAAAAGTCGGGTTTTCTGGATTGAAAAGGATTTGAGTCGATGATGGCAAAGGAGAATTTCCAGAGACATTCGCTTTTTTTTGAACGAAATTTCTCGGGAATTGATTTGTTTTGTGTAATATCTTTTCTTTTGCAGGTTCTGGTGGTTCGCGTGGTGGGAGTGATGATTGCATTTCACTTTTAACTGGTGGACATGCATTTGATGTTGAGGCCGGTGGGCGGCGATTCATTGGAAGTGATGAAGAAAAGGTGAGTGCAACGCTGATGAGGATCGAGGTGTGTTTCTCTGATGGTTTCAGCTGGACGATTGTTGATTGATAAATCAAATAAACTTCATAAAACACTCAGTGATGTGAACTTAGTGGATTGTTGTAAGGGATTTGAAAAGAAAGAGAATGATTTCAACACAGAAATCAAAGAAATCCAAAAAATCCTTACAAGATAATACTCAGGCTAAGTCGAGTGAAGTGACTTTGTCAACGCAGCGGCCTTCATTGACCAGGAGAGAGGATTTTTTGCACAAGTCGGAGGTTAATCCACCGCAAGAAGTGTATCTGTTTATTTGTTGGATTCTGTTCATTTATTGGGCTCCACACTTTAAAATTATTCTTTTCTTTCTCTACTTTGGTTAATCATTTCTGATCTGTCAGCTGTAAGAAAGAAGAAGAAACTTCTTCAATATTCTGTGTTCTGAAGTCTAAACTCAATTACAGAGAATTATTCAAATGAAAATATCTACCACGAATCCAAGCATGAAAGTCATCTTATTGATGATGATCATGGTTATTTCCGTTGTTGTTGATGCAGCAGATGATACAAATAGGGTTTATCAACCATGTACAGATACAAAAATTCAAAGATCTGATGGTTTTAGTTTTGGAATTGCATTTTCTCAAAGGGAATCATTTTTCTTGAACAAGAATAAATCAATTCAACTTTCTCCTTGTGATACTCGTTTGTCTCTATCCGGCTCTCGTCTTGCTATATTCAGACCTAAAGTTGATGAAATCTCTCTTCTTACCATCAATACCACTTCTTTCAATCCGGTATGTAAAATTTCTTCATAATACCTCTTAATTTATTATTTACTGAATTTTATTCATACCCTAGGGTTTAGAGCTGTTTAATTTGATTAGGTCTGTTTAATGTCACGAATTTAGATCTGTTTGTTTTTACTATTTATGTGTATTCCCTTAGTTTATGGATGATCTGCTTATATGTGCTAGGGTTTATGAGATCCTTGTTGATACATCACCTGACATTTATCAATATTAGTGTCAAAATGAGGAAAAATCAGGATTACTGATTATAAGTAGGAATGCATTGTTCCTGTTTATATTTTTTTCTTGGGGAATAAGGTTATATTCGAGTTCTGGTATAGCATCGCCGGTAATAAGAACTTACAGGTGTGTTTACAGCATTAGTTATACGTGAAATTTATGGTGATCTGGTGGAGGATGACATACGTAGACTAAAAACATTTTACTTGATCATCTGCATTTGTAGAGTAGGTGAGGCAACAATATATTAAGGGGTTGAGTGACAGGAACAAAACAATGCGTTCCTACTAGAGTCTATACCTTGTTAATGATACCCAGTTTGATCTGTTTGAGAGCTTATTGGGAGGAGCCCATATCAGTAGATCTGGCAATCAACTTAGATAATCAGGTTATGTGGGTCTTTAGTAACATGAATTGGGATGAGTGTTTAGAAATTTAATAATTTATATGTTTCCGATGGCGGGTGTTTATGATTCTAGTGATAAAAGATCGTCTGAGGGTTTGTCGTGGTGTCATTATACTTATATATGGATATGGGGAAAGTTTCTACGCTGAGAACTAAATATAGTCGCGTTCAGCTCAGTGTCCTTTACTTTCGAGAAACGTTTTTGAAGTCTTAACTTTTAAAGTTGAAAACGATAAGAGCAAATGTGATCCATGAGTGCATCTCCTTCAGTGGGTTTGTCACTTGTTTGACGGGGTTTATTGATCCAAAAGTGTAGAACACCTTTTAGATTTCAAATTTTTATTTTTATTTAAAGGAATGTGTCAAAGGTTTCCGGTTTGAGGATTGAGTTATTCATGTTCAAGCAAATTTGGAATTTCAAATGTAATATCTTTCTGTTGGTCAGGTAGCATAAGAAGGTTTGTTTCTTCATTAATTCCAATTTTCATCCCACATTCTTCTTATAAATTAGTAGTCAAACACAACAGAAATGGTTTGTACTAATATGTTTGAGAAAAGGATATTGATGAATGGGATAAACCATCAAAAGATGGTGTTACTTGCAAGTGAGAAATAAACTGGAAGTTGCCATATCATGAAAGATACTGAAATGATCAAAGGGAAAGTTGTTCACTCATAAGTCCAGAGATAGAAGCTCGATGACTACACTGTTGTCTGTCACTCTTTTATTGGACAAGATATTGGAGCATAATTGTCCATGGTTGTCGTGGTATCAGTATAGCACCCCGGATGCTTTAGACTTGCTTTAAGTGAATTCTTGACCAGGGAGTGAATGTGGTCTTCTTTTGATGTGGATTACCTGGTCTTAAAAAGATTATAGAGCTTTTTAGAAAAACTTCAGCTGCTTAATATTTTTTGTGGAATCAATTTTGACATTCTAGCAACTGGATTTCAAAGGTGAAAAGGTAGGAAACAAATGGTTGTCTTTCCATGGCTTCTGTGACCATGTAGCTCACCCGAGTATACACCATAGTAGTTCACGCTCTAACCCGACCCCTAGGCCCACTACTAGAAAACGAGCGATCCACCGGAAGAAGAGTAGAGAAAAAAAAAATTGTTGTTGTTGAAGCAACATACAGAACTCTATGTTTGAACTAGTTACTGCCTGTGTATATGCTGTCTGAGTTGGAGCAATCATCTATGACTTGGGACTATCTTTTCATTTGCTTCTTCCCTTTGATCTGAGGATCTTCCTTATGGAAAGGTTTGTGGTATCTGAAACAATTTAGAGTTGGGAGTTGGTTGTTTTTCGCCGTGCTCAGTGGTCTTGTTCTTTTGAAAACTGGAAGACCAAATTTGAAGAATTATTTCCAGTTGTTTGATTTTGTATGTTTCTTTTTGAATTAAAGCAATTCCTCATTACTATTTGAATGTGAAAAACTCTTTGGATTCTTGTAGTAAGAGGACACACTCTTCAACTCTAATGGTGTAGTTTTATGAACTTTACAGAACTCTTTTGGTGGCCACATGGTAGCATTTGCTGGACGGAAATATGCAGCGCGATCACCCCCTGTTTTTGTTGCAGATAATGACCACATTGGAACCAGCTTTACTCTGGTATGGAGCCTTTCTAGCAAACTCATACAATAGATACGAAAACATGTCCTCCTCTAGTAAATCTGTTTTGAATGTTGGTATCTTATGAATCTGATTCTGCTGTAAACTTCATAAATGCGTATGGGATATCTGACATCGTTATACACGAATTACCATTATATTTTATCTTGTCTGAATCTCACAATGATACATCTTATTCCTTCAATTAAGTATTGTTCACCCCAAAAAATTAATATTAAATGGGATAACCAGTATGGAGATAACATTAAATCAAGGTTATGTATATTATACTACTTTCCATCTCTTCAACTCATTACCTAATCCTATGATTAAAACCTGTACACCTGCAGGTACTTGATTTCCATAAGGGAACATTGCAGAACTTGTTTTGGAAGAATGATAAATGCGACTCATGCAAAGGCAAGACTAACTTTGTCTGCGTCAACAACCAATATTGCGCGATCAAAACAAGTAGCTGTAAACTCAATGGGGGTAAAGTTGACTGCAGCCTCGGCATTCAGCTAGCATTCTCAGGCACTGATAAACACCTTTCAGCTCTAAATTCATGGTATGAAGTAGAAAAACTCAGGCAGTACTCCCTCTACAAATTGTATTCAAATCTCAGGGGTTCTCTAACTGATCAGTTCAACAAAATCTTCTGAATTGCTGGGTAAGGTAGCTCATTGATTATACCCACTTGTATGCTGCCGTAATTTCTTCTATATTCTCGGCGGCACATCGTTCATTTTTTCATTTTCTTTGTAATATGCTGATGTGTTGTTTTCTTCCACTTCATCTCTTTCAGCTTTACATTTTTCGGTTTGTGAAATTCAGTAAATTCACTTCAGGTTTGTTGTGTGATAGTTGTAGCTGATACTCATCATTGTATTGTATTTGCTGGAAAACTTTAATGAACATTTAAATCTCTAACTCTGTTCTTTGGTTGAAAATATTGGGACTGTTTCGGGCTTTGATTATTTTAGACCCTGTGTTTTACCCAAGGGACTCAAGAATGAGCCAGCCAAAAGAGTAAGGTGGGCACTAAGTGCGAATTCTTTTGAGTCGCTTCCTCTTTAGTTCGATTGAGACAGATGCTTTACAGTTGGATGGATGAACCTCTTTTCAAATGGCAATGAGCACCTGAGGAATTGGCAACCTTACATTTCCTTTTCTCCCTGATGTGCTGGACAATTGGTGGACAAGTCACCTGAGTTTGGGTCCTAGCTTCTTTTTCTTGTTGAAATGATCCCAACTTGTTATGTGATTGGATGCAGGGATGTGTCATTCATTATTAGTAGTTTAAGCATAACAATTAACAGCCCAGTTGAACATGTAAACAAACCCTTATGAAAAGGATAAGCAGATGATGTTTTTAAACAAACATTATAACTTTTTCTCGCAAATAATTACAAAACTTTGCATGAATCCTTTTAACCATTGGTCTCTCTTCCATGTTGCCACTAAAAAAACAACTATTTCGCCTTTCTCTCTCTTCTTCTCCGTTTTCAGTTCTCTCTTTCCGCCTGCGCCTTCATATTTGCCGACCATTCTCAATAAGGACATACCGTATTACCAAGAGTGGCTCCTCAGTTCCTGAAAGGGTTTCATATCCCAGTTGCTCCTCCTCGTCCTGAATTGTGAGCCCCCTCCTATCCTTCTCTGTATAAATACTTCTTCACTCTTTTGAAAATTATTTTATTCAGTTCTTCATCTTTCCGCTTACATGCATAAATTTTTTGTTGTTTTGAGAATCTGGGTTTATTTCTTTTAATCTTATGTTAGCTTTTAATTCACTCCATGATCCACTGAAATGGAGTTATAAATTGAGTTTCGGTCAGTGTTTTCTTAGTTGTGGGTACTCCTTACTGTGTACTCTATTAAGGAAACTCGAAGTGGATTGTTTGTTTGGAGGTGAAAAGTGATCTAGTTTTTACTATTATAAGTGTTTCTTGTTCATGATTTGTGACCTCATATTGTGAACAGCTAAGGGTTCCACCCAAATGAGTAGAATTCTTCATCTTCCTTCCACCTCATGGAGTACTTTAGGTATCGAGATGGTTTCAGTCTTCATCATGAAATTTTTACTAAAAAACATCCACTCTATCTTATTTTATGAATATGTTTTGGTTGTCTCCTTAAGTGGAATTATTGATCATCCAATTCAACAAGATTGTTTGCGTCAGTGCTGAGATCACCCCCACAATGTTTCTTCTTTCACTTATTTATCCAACTATAGATTAGTTGAAGATTCCAATTGGAATTTTGATTTGTAAGTAACACAGTTGGACCCTCAAATCTTAATTTCTATTAGTAAGATTCTGGGTTGATGTTATTGGCTATTTGAGATGCACACTATCATTTGAGTTGCATCAATTGGTGCTCAAGTTCAAGAAGACGGTTAATTGCTGAAATCACCCCACTATGTATTCTTCTTTTACCTATAATTGGGTTAAAGATTCAACTTTATTTCAGTGAATATCCCAATTGGAAATTTTGATTTGTAGGCAACCTAGGTGTACCCTCAAATCTTTATTATCTATTTGATAAGATTCTAGGTTGATGTCGTTGGCTACTTAAGATGCACCCAATTATTTGTGTTGCATCAATTGGAATCAATTCAAGAAGATAGTATAAGTGTTGCCCCCACAATATTCTGTTCTTTCTCTTGCAATTGGGGTTCAAACCTACTTTTCTTCGGTGAAGTTCCAATTGAATTTTTTTGATTACTGGCTAGGTTTATCCTTTAAAGAGAATCTTTCTATTAACCCGTATTCCGGATATTCTTCAGCTGGTACTTAAAATGCACACTGTCTGCTTTAGAGAATCTGGAGGAATCGTTGCTAATGCTTCAGCACTTCCTCCTGTGCCTTGGTGGGGTGTGCTTGGACCTCAAGCGGTGGTGTATGGTGAGGCTGATGTTCAGGAGAACTGCATATCTCTGGACAGGAACCAACTCTCAGTCACTCCTCACCAAGGACAGGGCGAGACAGACCACGGTCCAGAGAAAGTGAACTATAATGCTTCTCAAGTCACTGTCTGTACTGGTAATATTCCGTCTTCATCTGACTTTTTGATGGTTTCTTAGTTTGTTTTATTACACACATTAGAGATACTTTCCCCCATCTTCCTGTCTCTACATTTTCCTTTAGTTTTCAAATGTGCACAGCTATGGTTTGGTTTGTTTAGTTCAGTTATGAGTACAACCTAGAAATACTTGGATGTATTCTGGTTATTTTTCTGTACGACATATTTTCAAGAAAATTACGCTTCATTTTAAAAAGTTCAAGTTTTGACCCTGACAGAATGATAATATGGTACATCTGTTGAGTGTTATTCATGATTTATTGCTTCTAAAGGCAAGTTATCCACCATGGATAAATGGCCAGGTAGCATCAGTCCCTTATTTTCTGAAGATAAGGTGCATGTCTAATGAGCTAGGGAGAGATAGTAGATGGTGAACAATCTGTAGTTTGACATGATGGGGAGACAATGAGAGACTGCACATGGGAAAATAAGTTCCTCTGAGCTTGGTTGAACACTATTACTTATTAGGAAGTTGCTAGGAAGTTTTGTTGACTATGGGTCAAATAATCAGAGTCAAGGACGAGCTATTGTTGGACTCTTTAGCGTATATAGATGAGGGTATCCTGTTTTATTGCCTATGCACGCGAGCGACATGACCTTTGACAGGGAAACATTGATCCCAAACATATGCATACGATACTGAAGCAAAATAACCCCGCAACCATAAGTAAATGAAAGGATTCCTCCATTCTAGTAAGGAGACTGTTTCTACCTTTGGTTGACCAGATCGAACTTTTTGCTTGACAAATAATTGGATTAGACATTTAAAAGATTTGCTTCCATTTCATCGTTAGATTTCAAATAAACTTCAATAAAATTTATGAGTTTAATGGTTGCATGGTTAATCACGAAGATAGTTACATGATTTTGATAATCCTTGCCGTATAAATATTATAATAACAGTGGAATAAGTGAGCCACAGTGAGTGAAGTTATCCTTTTGCTCATATGGAGGAATTTCAAGAGTTCCTCAGCCTTTTGTGGACGTTCTATGTGCATTCCTCACCAAATGTTCTAAGTAGACTCTCGTATAACCCATATTATAACATCCTTGCATATTCGTGTTCTCCGGTGGTTTCGAAATTCTGACGTGATAAGTCTGGTGGTCGGTGATTTTTGAGTTATCTAATCATTTCAGGAGGATTTTAAGCTCTTCTTCAGTGCCTATTTTTCTTTCTGTTTCACTAGCCCAATAAAATCTATAAACGATCGACATTTCAGCTAGTGCTTCTATGCATATGAGGCCAAAAACAGAATATATTTTTTTTCAATGTGAAAGAATCAGTTCACTAGTACAATCGTAAATGCTCAGTTTCACTTTGTTGTATCTTGATAGTTTCACATGTGGTCTCAAAAAATTTCTGTTAACAGCGTACAAAAGAATGATAGTAGCACCGGTTTGACACAGGACTGTATTAATTAGTTCTTTACATGAAGCACTTCAGTTTCTCCGTTGTTGACTAACCAAGACGTTCTTCGTTCAGGTAGTAGCAGGGATTCTGGGAAGGGAAGGGAAGTTTTACAAACCATCTCTCAGCAGTTATCACCCAATGACCATTCTCATTTCGAACTAGGACTTGCTCAACCATTGGTTAGAATTTCTATTTGATTTATTTTTTGTCATTACGACTACTGATTGTTCACACATAGGGTTGCAGATTGGTTATGTAGTGGCTTGCTTTCTGTTGCTGAAATGCTATTTGGCAGGTGTGTTCAAATTACCCTTACATGGATCAGCAGTATAGCTTGATTGCAACGTATGGAGTTCCCACTACGGTTGGTTTTCTTATGATTGCTGAGCAATGAGTAGGAATCGGTTTCTTATTAATTTTTATAACTCGTCATTCATGTTCCAGTTACCTCTACTTTCGAATGATACACGTTTCACTAAGTGTGCACACTTTAAGTGTCGATATGTGTGAATGTAAACATGGAGCACTAAGAACCCATGCAAGGGTTGTTATACACTCTGTAACCCAATCTTGTTTGTAAAGTATTCTAGCCTTCGTAACATTGATGTCCAACCTATAACTAAACGATCTAATTGAACATTGGATCTGCTACAAAGGCTTAAGTATAAACTGTTAGATATTCAGCTTTTTAATCATCTCTTAACATGATTATGCACACAACTTATTGTCAGTGAGCATGATAATTCTTATTCTTATGTTGAAAACATAATAAACCTAGTATCAACATGTTCTGCAGCTTCATATATCACTTTCATACTTACGGATTTGTCTAACAACAAGAATGAGCGAGTATAAACAGTTTGGATACTGGCAAAGAATAATATTCTTAGACAATTTTGAATAGACAGCATTGACATAGAATTAATATGGTAATTAAAATATTCATGTTGACACATACTCTAGAGCATACCAGACATGCATAGTAAATTAATAGTATAATTTTCATACTGCAACTGATATAAGCATCATCATAAACGGAAGTTATGGAATCATACATACAATTAACAGATCATAAAAGTTGACTTGGACTTGTACTTCTCTACCCTCATGCCTGAGATGATGGAGAAAATCAGAAGAATTTTTTCTTTTTGATGCAAGTCAGCAAGAGCCTAGAAGAGAGATACCTATTGATAGCCATGTGTCGTTCAATCTTTCCATCATGAGTTGGGTGACACCCCACAACTTCGGCGGTTGGACACACACATAGTGTAAACTTTGTACTAGTTCACTTAATCTAGCATTAACCATAAACACATGCTTAAGAAACTTATTCATGCCTAATCTGGATTACTAAGAATGTAGCTTAAACCTAAAAAAAAAAAAAAAAAAAAAAAAAAAAAAAACCGATGATTCCTTCGGTTGGAGAAATGTTCCAGATCTATAGAGGGAGTCCTGATCTGAAAAATAACAAGATCAGATCCACAACCATATAAATGTTGCTGGATTGGTGCACGATTTGCTTTGGCTTCCCTACCCCTAGACTGGACAATGCTACCTTCAGCATGAGAGATATGGTTTATTTTAATCTTGTTTTGAAGGCTGTTAAGAAAATGAGTTTTCTGTGATATCAAGTCGAGCACAACACAGTGGACATTGCTACCCTCGGCATGAGAGATATACTTACCTAGTGGAGTCTGAGCTTATTTTAATCTTGTTTTAAAGGCTCTTAAGAAGACGAGTTGTCTATGATATTAAGTCTAACACAACACAGTTTTCCACTTTTTATGTTCCGTTATTTCTTGCCTAATCTGTGTATCTTCAATGATATTCTAAAATCAGTTACCTTTCCGACCATAACCATCCATACTATTTTAGCAGGTCTCCAAATTATGTTTTAACAGTGCAGCTGTAGTTAGTAGTACAATGAATTCTGATCCAGATCTATTTCATGATTGAACAGGGTCGCATGCCATTGCCATTGAGCGCGATGACAGAAAATGGGCCTGTATTTGTAAATGCTAAGCAGTACCATGGAATCATGCGACGTCGACAATCCCGTGCAAAGGCGGAGCTCGAGAATAAAGCCATCACAGCTCGGAAGGTATGTCAGATTAACACTTGAAGTCTCTCATTCCATGAAAAAATACCCCTTAATGCAGGTAGTCACTTGGTCCCATTAAGTTAACTGCATGCTCCTGGCTTGTTTCATATCCTTGTATTTGTGGTTTACAACTCCACGGTTTACCTTAACTAAGGTTCCCACTTAGAGAAAAAAATTACCACGTTCACTGTTCTTTATCTTATATTATTATAGACAATAGATTGGTTTTAGGATCATTTTGTTAGATCACAGCTTTCACCTGAACTAGAACATTTTTGGAATGGTCCGAATGGAGTTTTCCGTCCATCTCTCTGCTTGCCATCTATATAGATCTGGAGGAGGGTCATCCAGGACGAGTCACCCATGTTAAGGGTGGAAGTATAGAGTCGAATTGAAAGATTTGATCTTCAGGACACTCCTCACACCCTAACCAGATTCAGAAGCTCAAGAGTTCTTAAATTTTCTACCGACTCCAAATTCTAGTTTTGAGCTGATGTACTCTTGTTTGAACAGCCATATCTGCATGAATCACGCCATCTCCATGCAAAGCGTCGAGCAAGAGGAGGTGGAGGCCGCTTCCTGAAAAAGAATGACAATAGCGGAAAGGATAGGAGTGACAAAGCTGAAACACGAGGTGGAGGACTTTCTCATCCTGCTGGGTCTCCCAGTTCTGAAGTTTTACAATCCGAAAGTGCAAGTTTGAACTCACCAGAAGTTACTAGCTTATACACTAGGGCACATCTAGATCATTTTCAGATTGATCATTTCCGTTCATCGGCTTTCCGCAGTCTCTCAAACATGACTGACAGTGGACCAAATGTTGGCATTCCAATCAACTGGGTTACAGCAGCTGATGGTTGCTGTAACCTTCTGAAAGTCTGATTTTGCAAGGGTGCGTGGTTGTTTGAAGTGGTATCACTGGATTTCCCTTTTCCTGTTCTGATCTCTAATGACAACCCCACCCTTGCTGCAACTGAATGGTTCCTCGGTACTTTATTTGGTTGCAATCAGAAGGCAGATCATCCTTGGCTTGTTCACTTTAGTGTTTCTAGTAGCTGAAAAATCCTGAATGTTTGAAGTTTCTTCAGGCATTTGATGGCGCAGCGAAATCTTTATTGTAGTGTAATATGTAAACGTTTCTAGTTTGGTTGGGTATACGTATACACGAATAAACCTTGAAAAAGTTTGGATTGGATTTGTTTGTGTACCTTAAAAATGTTCCTGTGAGCAAACATCTTTTAATGCTGCTGGTTTATCAAACTCTGTAATATCTCAATAAATGTATGGGACTAGACCAACCAGTTGTACTGTATTCTGTGAGCGATTATAGCTCATAATCATATGCAAGATTGAATGGTGTGTTTTGGAGTTATAATGATGATGACAAGAACTAGCTAACAAGAGTTTGTATCATTCTTGGGTGGGATAACTCATACGCATACTCCATGACAAGCAGGAAGGAAATTCCCGGGTACAAGTTTTCCTGCTAAATGGTGGCTGCGAATAACAAAAAGTGGATGTCGTCAACGTGGTCGACAAAGTCAACGTAAATTGGCTGTGTTTAGCCAAGAATGGGATGTTGCCAATAACATAGTCGGCAAAAAAATCTACTTAACTTTGCCGTGATAACGGCAACGTGTTATAAACCCTTCTCGTCTTATAGTTTATACCCTACAACCTGAAACATCGCTACCAAAATAGAACCGAGAAAGGGTTCCTCTGAGATTACGTTAGTTTCAATTTTTCTAGGGTTTCATTCTGTTTGTGTTTTTGCAATCAACGAAGAAGTAAAAAAAAAATGGGGAAGAATGAGAAAACATCATTAGGAAGAGCCCTAGTTAAACAGCACAACCAAATGGTACAACAAATCAAAGAAAAAGGTAGATATTACAGGAAACAAGAGAATAAAGTTCTTGAATCTGTAACTGAAGTTACTGATATCGACGCCATCATTGAAAAAGCTGAGGAAGCTGAACGTCTCTATACTCATGATAATCCTACCCCTAAGTTCCTCATCAACCTGTATGTAACCCTAGCTTCTTAAATTATTATTATTATTTGTTATTTTGTGTATGTTTTCTGATTTTAATTTTGGTTTTTAATTTATTTGTTTGTGTTTAGGGATACAAATGCTAACGAGAATAATGAAATGATGACACCTGAGGAATTGAGAGAGCAACAGTTGAAAGAGGAAAAATTACATGCTGGTAGTCTTCAGGTTCCTCGCAGGTAATATAGTTTTCCTTTTTAGGTAATTATTAATTGGTAAATAGTTTAAGTAGATTGATAATTTCATTTTGTTGACCAATATTCGTGTTACTTTTTGTAGGCCGCCTTGGTATCCAGGGATGGAGGTGGATCAGCTTGATTTTAATGAGAAACAAGCTTTCCTAATCTGGCGAAGAAAACTTGCCAGGTTTGATTTTTTTCATCAACTTTGTTGAGTATATGAGCTTGAATTCTTACAACTTTGTTTAAGCGCATTACTGTAGAGTTGAGGAGGAGGACCCATCTAAAATTATTTGAGTTTGTTATATGGTTTATGAATCATTCTCATAGTTAAGTGATGTTGATATATCCAGACTGACAATATGTTGAATTATGGTTGTTTGCTATGCTCGATAAATGCTGGCTGAAATACGATTCACGCTGTGTTGGATAAAGACCTTTTAAACAATTTTACATTCATTATCACTGAAAAATTACCGTAATGTTTGACTTGCTTTATGTTTTTGCCTACTTCCTACTTCTCAGTCTAGAGGAAAATGAAAAGCTTGTTCTCACTCCATTCGAGAAGAACTTGGATATCTGGCGGCAGCTGTGGCGAGTACTTGAAAGGAGCGATTTGGTAAGATTATGCATTTATTTGTAATTTTCTGTATCTAGGTAATACTTAAATGTCTTGCAGTTGAAGTTGAGTTGGTCTGGCGTATACCAGAGTTTTTTATACTTTGTTGATTGACAGACTTGTCGGTAGTATCTTGTAGTTTACTTCCAATGGATTGGATAGTTTTTAATGCATCATGTGTGATGTTTAAGACTCATTAGAGCAGCTCTGACCAGAGCATCTATACCATATTTTCATACTGGATTGGTGTGTCGTCTGTTTAATGCAGCATTATGTTTTCCGTTTCAAAAAGATCACCATCGACCCAATCTGCAAAAACAGAAACTTACTCTGGGATTTCAGTTATTATACTTTAAATATTTAGGTTACCAGATGGGTACCATCCAAAAAGAATATATCTGCTCAGTTTTCTCATATGCTCAGCAGCAATGGTGCTATCAGCTTCGTGTAAAAAATAACATTTGCTTCATTTTCAAACTTGAGTACTAGGATGCTTACTTACTCAGGTTCTCAGTGATCTTTTCTTTTTGCATCCATTTTAGCAGATATGTGAACTTTATTCGTTATGATGTTCTTGTGTTTACATTTTCTTACATCCTGCAATTATAATCCATCACATTTTTATTCTTCCCAGCTTGTAATGGTTGTTGATGCACGTGACCCACTTTTCTATCGGTGCCCTGATCTTGAGGTATGTTTTTCGTAGTTTCTCAGTTTGATATCTTTACAATTACAGATGATAAATCATATGCATTTGGTTTTCAATCCCACTTAGTACCAATCACTTCGTGATTGATGCAGGGGCATATTATGACCCTTTAGAGTGTTCTTTTTATTTAGGACGTTTGCTAGTTTATCTCTTAAGAAAGGGCGTTTCTGTCCATTAGTCTTAGGGTTTTCTCTCTTTAGGTTTTGGTTGCGAGTATAAGTAGGTTATTAGCCGTCTCTTAGAAGGAAGACTTTATTATTGTTTATATGAAAATAATCTTTAGATTATCAATGAGTAATTTGGCTTCTGGCCCTAGACTCAATTTATCAACGTCTTGTTGATTTTCTATTGTTCTATTCTTCAAGTTTTCTGTCTATTTTTAGTTTATGCCCTATGTTGCTAGCCTAACTTCATTAGTGTTAGTGATACTGCACATGCATCCCAGTGTTAGAAGATGAACTTTGACCCACTTTTTATCATTGATAAGTTAGAAATAAATGAACAACAGTGTAAATTTTGTCTGGGAGTATCTAAATGCAGGGTTCAGTTCTGGTTTATAAGTATGGTAAGATAGGAAATGGAACTGTTACTTGTTAAAAGGAACTAATATTATAATCCACTTTGTTGCTATTCGAGCTGAACCGCTGTTGCTTGTCGTCTTTATACATTGGATCATATTTGAGTTACAAGCAGAAAAACTATGATCAACTCTTTTTGGTGAGGTGACTACATGTACATGTATAGTTGTTAAACTCCACGGAATTCCAAAATTACATGTTTCGCTCTCCCAATTATAGACATGCATTAGTAAATTGCTAAAGTAAAATGATGAATGATGATGCGAAGTATCCTAGTTGGTTAGCAGCCATGTAAGTAAAATCTTTTGAATGATTTTCTTCTTTTGGAATACTGTTTTGAAACATAGTGGTAAAAAAAATTATATCGTAGATTCTTATATACTACAAACTACAAAGATTAGTTGTTGCTCTCTTACACACTTTACATGAAGCTGGAATTGCTTCCAGTGAGAACCTTGAAACTTAACATAGTGGGGTTAACACTAAGCATATTTGGTGTAGTGCTGGTCAAAAATAAAGAAAACGAAGAAATTCTGTGTACTATAATGACAGAATCGAGGTCTTGTATGAAAAATTAAAAAAGGACCAGTTTTCTTTGAGGTCTTGCAACTGACCCACCCACTTGCCTAAAGCTGGGATCGTCTCCGGCTGCTTCAATGCCCATGACTCAGTGTCGAAGACCTTAGGATTTCCCGAAAGCACCAAGCTATATGGTAGATGTGTCCTACTCCCACAAACTATTAATATGTTAGGAGTTGTTTACTGACTTGCAATATGATGTTTGTTCTCCGAGGATCATGACCAAACTATTTATCTACTGCTTAGGCATATGCACGTGAAATTGATGAGCACAAGGAAACAATGCTCCTTGTTAACAAGGCAGACCTTTTACCACTTTCTGTCAGGTAAATTTTGTTTCGAGCTAAACCACTGTGTATGTTCTTACTGCAGTCTCTTTTGAACTATTCTAACCCTGGTTATTGTAGGGAAAAATGGGCTAAATACTTCCAAGATAATGGAATTTTGTATTTGTTTTGGTCGGCTAAAGCTGCCACTGCCGCAGTGGAAGGCAAACCATTGATAGGGTTTGAGGAGCAGGAAAATACCTCGAACAGTGACACAAAAATTTATGACAGAGAAGAGCTTTTGGCACGCTTGCAAGCGGAAGCGGAGGCTATAGCTGCTACTAGGAAGAAGAGCACTCTGAAGAAGAGCACTATTTCCAAGGGTGCTGACCAAGCAGCTAAACACGTAGTTGTAGGTTTTGTGGGTTACCCTAATGTTGGTAAGAGTTCAACAATTAATGCCTTGGTGGGTGAGAAGCGAACTGGTGTAACTTCAACTCCAGGAAAGACAAAACACTTCCAGACATTGATTATATCTGAAGAGCTGATGCTTTGCGATTGTCCTGGTTTAGTGTTTCCGTCATTTACCAGTTCTAGGTATGAAATGATTGCATCTGGGGTTCTCCCAATTGATCGGATGACTCAACATAGAGAAGCTATACAAGTTGTTGCAAATCGTGTTCCAAGGCACCTAATTGAGAAAGTCTACAATATTACCCTTCCAAAACCCAAAGTGTATGAACCACAAACTAGGCCTCCTCTTGCATCAGAATTACTTAGAGCTTATTGTGCATCTCGTGGATACGTTGGTTCAAGTGGACTTCCAGATGAAACTAAGGCTTCACGTATTATTTTGAAAGACTACCTCGATGGGAAGCTGCCCCACTTTGAGTTGCCCCCTGGGTTTGACGCTGAAGGTGATAAGGAGACTGATGTTGGTCCAAGTTCTTCACTTACTGATGATGACTCAGACTTATCTGACGATGAAGATTCTCCCGCTGTAGAAGGCGATTTAGAGCATGCACTGAAGGATCTCGATTCATACGAGAAAGAGAATGGCTTAGCTGCAAAAAAGGCTGGAAAGCAGGTCAGGAAGAAGACAGCAACAGCATCCTATAAACAACATAGGAAACCAATGAGGAAAAAAGACCGATCATGGAGAGTTGGTAATGATGAAGGTGATGGTATGCCTGTTGTAAGAGTCATTCAGAAGCCGGCAAATTTGGGACCTATCAAGGCATAGGAACCAATTTTATGGTTCAGGGTTCAGCTTTATGGTTATGCTGGTGACCTGAGGAACTGCACTTCCAACTTAATATTTTCTTACATGCGTTATTATAGAATTTCTAAATACTTAGAAAACTGTCAGGTGGACTAATTAAGCTGTATTTGAAAACCTTTATTAGGCTTTATCATCATATATAAGCTGTATTTGAAAGAAATGTATTTATGTTTTTCCAGAGCATTTTGAGTTTGAATTGTTGTACTTTCCATAGACTTCAGGATCCAAGAATGGCACTACAGACTTACAGGCCATCATGCAATTTCGATACAGGAAGATAATATAGAATCCAGGCCACAGGCGGCATATATTGACAAGCCAACTCAGCGGTTCATAGTTGACCTGAATCGGACATTATCCCGAGTCTTCAATTTTGAATTTCAATGACTTTATCCACTTTGATCTCCCTAGTATCTTCTTCTTTTAGTTCATAACAGTCTCACTCTCTTCCAAATATGATAATTATCTGATCAAAATCAAAACCCTAATCTTCTTCCAATGGCAGCACCATTTATCTCTATGGCTGCTGCTACTACTTCTACTGCTATTTTTTCAGTTCGTCATGTTTCTCTCGATTTCTCACCCTTAACCTTAAAATCCAAATTTACAGAAATAAAACCCACATTTCTAAAATTCAAAACCCCAAATACCCGTTTGTCTACTCTCTCAAGTTCTATCCATTGCCATAATTCTCTCTCTGTTGTCGACAGAAAAGATTACGAAAATGAAGAAGAAGATGAAGATTATGAAGATGAATTTTCATATGATGATGAAGACGACGACGACGAACTGCCAATACAAGAAAGCAGTAGACTGTATGTTGGGAATTTGCCTTACTCAATGACTTCTGCCCAATTAACTGATATCTTCAATCAGGCTGGCCAAGTTTCTTCTGTGGAGGTTTTTTTTGGCGACTTCAAACCTTAATTACAGATTTTCTTTGGTCAGTTCTCATTTTTGTGATAATTCACAGCTTGTATTTTCTTGAATTGTTAGATAGTTTATGATAGAGTAACAGACAGAAGTAGAGGGTTCGCTTTCGTGACAATGGGGACTGCTGAACAGGCCAAAGAAGCTATTAGGATGTTTGCAGGATCTGTGAGTATTTCAATAAAGCCACTTCAGGAAATTTTCAAGCTTTAAAGTTCCGAAATTGATGATATTTGGTTCCACTACATTAGACAAACATGAAGATGATAGGAGTTTTATTGTCTTTGAAATCCCTTACAGTTAAAACCTGATTTCAGAACACAAATTTTTACCAGGACTGTTACCTGACCACATTGAAGTGTTCATGCCACTCTATCTAGCTTGTCATGCAAGTTAGAACTAGCCCTTTAAATAAAATTTCATAATCCTGTGCCTATTATGTGGTTGGGTAATGTGGATTACTCCCAAAAAACCTTTAGATAAAATTTCATAATCCTGTGCCTATTATGTGGTTGGGTAATGTGGATTACTCTCAAAAAACAAAGATCAGTTAAGAGAATGCGCTGAGATGTCCCTCCATTAGGTTTAGATGTTTTCCTTGCAGTTGGAGATGTTAATGTTAAGGGTGGGTGATAGTGTTGTTCATGTTCAATATTTGCAGCAAATCGGAGGACGTACAGTTAAGGTTAACTTTCCAGAAGTTCCACGAGGAGGAGAGATGGAGATTATGGGGCCAAAGATTCATAGAAGCAACAGAGGTTTTGTTGAAAGCCCTTACAAGATCTATGCTGGCAACCTTGCATGGACTGTCAGTTCTGAAGGCTTGAAAGATGCCTTTGCGAATCAGCCTGGGCTATTGTCTGCCAAGGTCATCTATGATAGAGATTCTGGCAAGGCAAGGGGATTTGGGTTTGTCACGTTTTCTTCTGCACAAGATGCACAATCTGCGATTGATGCCTTGAACGGAGTGGTGAGATTCATTTTATAGTCAACCTTCGTGTATTTAAATCCTTTCCTATGTGATGCCCACCTAAGCCTGACTTGCGTAACAGGAAGTTAAACATCGCCACATGTTGCATTACTCGAATATGCTTTTCAGTTCTAATCTCTCTTTTGTTTGTTGTTTCATGTGCCTGCTTCTGAATATGCATCTAATTAGGAGGTTGAAGGGCGGCCATTAAGGTTAAATCTGGCTGCAGAAAGGGCTAAAACCGTGGCTTCTCAAGTTGAAGAAACAAAATCAGAAAGTGATGCAGAGATCCCTGAAAACGCTATGCAACCTACCATCAGCATGAATTGAATGAGTAGGATAACATGAAGAACTGTCATGGTTCTCAACCTCTCTCTGAGATGTTTATATATTGTTGCTGAGGTCATAGTTTCAGATGGCAATCCAAACAAAGGATGGTGATTAGAATAGGGGGACATTCTTCTGCATCCTACTTGAAAGTGCTCGAGAGTAGTCTTGAGTTTTATGAGATGCACCAGCGTGTAATATTTTTGATTGCAACATTGGAGTCCCTTCCTCTTCATTACTCAACTACTTCTAGTATTAGACTAGTATACATATCCTGTATATCATGTTGAAAATGGTGATTTCTTCTTTGTGTTTATCCTGAAACAGATGTACATTGTGTGTTTTCCAAAGACTGGTATCCAGACAGGAGCCCTTTTAAATGTAAGAGCTGTAGGAATTGCAGGAGTCAAAACATTTCCAGGTCTTGGATTTCGAAACAAGGCAGATTTAATTTCCTGGGAATTCCATTAGTTCCAGCTTTCAACACAGAAAAAGAAGAAAAAAAATTGTTCGCCAACACAAAAGAAACTTGAATTATGACAAAAACTTTATTTGGTTTCACTAAGATAGTAAATCAGTGCAGACGCAGTTATAAAGTATAAAGTGGGCCGTATCCCTTATGACATTTCCTTACAATCCAAGGTACAAAAGATTGTTCATCTAGATGTGGTATTATCTGTCACTAACTGGCTCTTTCCTTGGAATTGAATAACTTAACTCAATGCACACAAGGTACTGCTGCGGAAGCCAAACATCTTTTGCAAAAAAAAAAAAAAGTAGCACGTCCTGAGATGGCACATCATGTTTGGCACTAGGTTGTTTACTGGATATCTTGGTTGCCATCCAGAAGAGCATCTGCCGTTGAGTCCAGATCTTGAGGAAAGAAGACCCTACAAAACCATCCGATGTATGACACTTCAATGAGGCATACCCAAAAAGAGAGGGAGGTGACCACGGAACACTTCAATTGGAGGGTTATCTCGGATACTGCATATTGCATAGATATCTACAAACATAAAACTCGCGGCCACCCAAACTTACCTGCAGGTATTCTGGTAAATGATTTTACTAAGCTGATCTGTGTCGGCAATACCTTTACAGCCAGCAACCACCTCAAGAACCTGCCTGGAAGGTCATCATGTTACTCATGTATCAGAGAGATCCAGAATTCATTCGGATAAACATAAAACCCCACAACAAAATCAAAAGGAACGTCACCAATGTGAATGGCCAAATAAGTAATCAAACAATTGGTGTAAGCTCAAGAGCTCAGGGGTCAGCTGATCGAAGATGGAGGTCAGGAACTCAGACTTGCGTAATGTACATTTTTTCTACTCATCCATAATATACCTCTAAAGATGAATAACAGCAAAAGGGGATAAACTTAGATGGCACGCCACCAAGGAAAGTGCTGTACTTACTTTACTAGACAGGGCTCGTTTCGTCCTTTAACAATACATTCAGGATCATACTTCTCCTTTTTCTTAGAAGGCCATAGAGATTTTACGAACTTAACTCCTGCATGAGTGTTCTTAATTTCACAATATGGTGAATCTGTTTCTATCATCATTCTTTCAACAGGAATTCCTTTTACAACCTCAAGATTCTCAGCAGTCTTCAAAGAGCAGCCATTTATACCTGTGACCACGAAAATGGTGTATCAAAATACGGGTGATCCATATCATAAGTATTTTAACAGAAAGTTGTCTCGGCAAAAGGAAAGACAGGTGATAGAAAAAGAAACAAAATTGAAATTTTGTTCTTGTTCAAACAAGTTCATAAAAAGGATTAGTTTCAGCCCTCCACCACATGAATAAATTTCATCGGTGATGTTTCAGACACTACCACTGGTTATCAAATACACTCTATCTTCATCCATATATATAGCATGCATGCAGCCAGTCATAGCTCCCAACAAAATAATCGTAATTTTTCACTTGGATTGTCATTTGTCAGGAAAAACAATATGACAAATAAGAATACTTCCCTGAGGTTCTAATAAGTTAATGTTTAGGTTACATATACTGCTGGGGTCCTAATTACTCATGTTAAGGTTTACATATGTTGTAGAAGGTATCAAAACAAGTAATGATCTTGAAGTGGTCAGTGAATGACTTTTGTGTTAGATAGAATAATAACACACATATTCTTATTCAGACTAATCCCACCCCGTGCATTACATTACTAGTCCATATTAACAGCATATTTATATTTATGGGATAAAACATTCAGCCTTGCTAATTTAAAATCGATTGAAAATGAATAGCTGAAGATCCACCTCAACTAAGTAATCACCTATATAGACATTACTGAAAGATAAGAGCTTATCACGATCATCAGCACTGTCAGTGAATGAATGGACAACCCCTGAAGTAAACCTGCCAAACAAAAATAAAACCAGGTTAATCCACATGAAAGTTAAAGCATGAGACTACACGTGCAAAGTGAGATGAAACTAATAGGGGGGAATCAACAAAAACTGATCCAGCTCTTCTTCCAGTTTCTTGTATACAGCCATGTTGAAATCAACCTCTCTAAAAATGTAACCTAGTGAGTTCAAGCTCAAACAAACTCACCTTTCCTTATTTCGGCCTAGAATGTCACAAAAATCTTCAGCTGCAGCGCGCATGTGCAGGAACATTGGTAGCTTCACAGCATTGGCTAATTCAAACTGCTTCGCAAAGTACCTAATTCAAACAGCTTCAGTAGGGTAGGGTGGAAATTTCGTATTTTGACGCCAAATTCAACTACATTTTAGAGTAATAAAGAAAACACACAAACATGAAATATATTCAGGGCCAAACCCACTAAACTGTCAACATACTTCTTTTGAATATCAGCTGGGCAGAATTGTAGCCTGTCATAATCCAACCCGCATTCACCAATTGCTACTACCTAGACAGGAGAAGGATATATGAATAACACATGAATTCAATACAAGCTAAACCTCAAGTGGTGACCGATAGTTCAGGTTATCTAAAGCACTGAAACAGAGAATGTAACATACACACAAACATGAGCATCGAGAAAAACAACAACCTTCCCCTTCTCAATTCCTTCTTTAGCTAATGACACAAGGGACTGAAAATGCTTCTCTGCGTCCCCACTATCCTCAAATTCCTTGCATCTGGTAGGATGCACCCCGACTGTACAAAAAAGGCGTCCTACATATGACAATTGAAAACAAATAATGACTAATGAGAAAGCAAACAAGGACAAATCCAAAAATGAAACTAAGAGAAGAAAAAGACCATCTGTTTCAGCTATTGCAAGAGCTTCCCTTGATTCTTCGAGAGACCCACCAGTGACCTAACATAAAAACAGTACCAGAGACATCAACATTGACTAAAAGAGGTAAATTTGGCAGAACAAAACAAAATGTTAGAATTCGCTCACGATAATTCGGTCGACTCCAGAATTCCAAGCCCTACCAAGAACAGCAGCTAAATCTCCAATATGACATTGTTTTCCATGGTAAAGACCCTTAAACATCCCATCTGAGTGATAAGTGACAATTAGTATTGGATTTTTACCCTCAGTACCATAAATTGTAACAAGAGAATGAGAAGTGTTTGTAAAAATGTCTCACCTGTGAAATTAACGGCTATATCTGTTCGATTTCAAGAGACAGGGAGAGACATGATTAGATAAATACTTGGTAATAATTGGAAATAGATGGAAAGCTTTGTGTATGAATGGGACAAGTTAGTTAGTCGCTTGCCTATCATCCGCACAGTCGCCATAGCTCAGACCTTACGAGAACGCTGACTCCCAAAAGAGAGAGAACTTGAATGACTCTAACAGGCCTTCCGCATTCTCATAAAAGACGAGTTTTCAATGGGTGAGGCCCAGAATCTGCAGATTTCATCGGACCAACCGTATTTTTGCGGATGGGATCCAGGCCATTCACAGGGTTGGATACATATGAAAACTTTGAAATACAACAAATTATGTATTGGGCCCGTAAATATCGTATAACATGCATGATTTAGCTACATACATTTGTGCTAGATATGAAAATCCAATTGAGGAAAACTTTGTGCGTAGCTTCAATAAATTAACACGTCTATTGTTCATGATTATTACGAAGAGTTTGAGTCCGTCAAAGCATTAATGCTTTATATGAACCCATCTTTGACTGAAGCTTACTTTATCATGAGCTTTATCAAAGGGATTGAAAAAAGAAATAGGTAAATCTGTAGCTATGTTCTACCCTATTACACTCATCACGAGCTTTTCCCGACCTAGATTACAAGAACAAAAATGCACTTTATATACTCAAGTCACTAAACCATTCACTTACTCTTTCAATACCAATTAACATTTTTTTTTTCTTCCAACTTCCAACATATACCTATCATAACTTCAACCAAATATGCACCTCTCGCTCATAAATCTTTTTTCACTCCTCATTCAAAACTAACCCCAACAATCCCATCCAATTGTGAAGAAAATATCAAGGTTATGTTATAATTGTGATGATGTCTAGGTCGGGTCACTTCTGTATAAGTAAACAAAAACTCTTCAGGTTACAAGTTGATCATAATGATCCACTGGACACTGAAAAAGAAGATATAGAATTATGAAAATGATTAGACAAACCTTGTATCAGATCCTCATCATCAATTAATTTCATTGAATTATTTGCCTCATGTGTAGCGTGGCTCTCTATAGAACTTTTAATTTCTGCTTCAACTAGAATCTCAGCATCGTTATATTCCTTGACAAGCTCAATTGGGTTTTCCAAAAAATCAATCAATTTGGTTTCATTCTCAATTTCCATCTCTTCAATACTTTTGTCATCAGAATCAGAATCCTAGTTCATTGGTGCAAATCGTAAAATCTTAGTTTGAGTACGTTATGTCATATCCATTCTTCTCCTTTTGAATAGGCGAGTGATTGTTATTATGATATGGATTTGGAATAACTTTATCATTATTGCAAGAACTTTCCAAAGGTTGCTCATCTTCATCAGAATCTTCAATATCCTAGCGACGTTGGAGTTTTGTTCGTATGACCTTGTTTATTTCTCCAGGAGTCTTTTATGATGCTCCAGCTTCTTCTAAGTGATCATATTGCTTACAGAGTTTTCTGATATTATTACGTTTTCCTCCATTACTCATGATAGAATCTCCTAACTATATCTATTCTTTTGGAATAAGTGAAGAAAGAACATGATTAAGAGGAGTAGGTATTGGTTATGTATCATAAGTTTTGAGTTTCTAACTCTCTGACATCTGCACATTATTGGAAACAACTGATCATAAGTATAACTATCTCCTCATCCTCGTGATTGTTCACTTACATACCCTTCATAAGGTTGTTGATATGCATGAGAATAGCCAAAAGGTTCCATTGAGGATTTATCATGGCCAAAATTTTGGTTTTGATTATAGACTTGGTATAGTTGGTAATTATCGTAAGACTGAGATATAAAACCATTTGACTAGTGTTTAATTGATTACCACTGTGATATGATTGATTTTGTACACCGTACATGTTATTTCCAAATGGAAACATATTAGGAAATAATATAGGAGAGTCTATATTTAGGAGATTTGTGAAGAGTTATATTAGGAATGGAATATCTTGAGAACCAAGTCTGGTGTCGTAAGAACCAAGTCTTGTATAAATAGTTTGAAGAATTAATGAGAAAGACACACCAAGTTATTCTCAATGTAGTCTATTGCTTCCGCGCGTTTATGCTCTCCTCTCTCTTGCTCGATCCTTAACATGGTATCAGAGCAAGGTGAGAGGCAGAGAGAGGAGAGGGAGAAAGATTTGGAGAAGGTTCATAGTTCTTACGTGGAAAAATCGCAAAGAAAAAGAAAAAAAAAAAAAAAAAAGTGTTACTGGTGTTTCTTTGATGAGTATTCGAGAAAGGTTGCTGAGAAGAAGACGAAGCAAGGTTGTCATAAAGATCAAGCTGGGGCTGAGAGAAGTTACAGTAAAAACAAAGAGGCGAAACTTACATTAAAAAAAGAATTGTGTTGCATCTCCATTCACTACCGTTGATACTTTTGATGATTCATATGTTATGAAATCGGTGTGTGTTTGCCAAAGGAACGGAGAAGATTCTGTTGCAGTTTTTTTATTAAAAAAAAAAAAAAAAAAAAAAAAAAGTGTCGAGTCTAGAAAGGTTATTATCAAGACCAAATAAGTTTGCTGCTTGCCGAGAAGATGATGCAGTTAATGTTAATCTCGTGATATGCTTAAAGGGTTTTGACAGGATTATTTAGCTGTGAGATCAAGAGAAGAACAGAGAATAAGATGTTACTGCCATAATGGAGAAGAAAATACTGCCGGCATAAGTTTTAGTTTGAACGGAAGAGAACTTTTTGTCTTTGGAGAAGATGCATCTCAGACACGAGATGGAGAATTTTGAAGTGATGTTCCAAAGCCGAGAAGAAGGGTAGGAAACTGGTTATGTTTGCCATGGTTCAATGCTTCAAAGTCAATGAAAGAAAGAAGAAGGAGATGATGACATTCATGACAAAGGGAGAATGAGAAAGAAGAAATTGTTGCTGCCAGTAATAATGATGCAATAAGAAAATTGACTTGTGACGACAAAGTGGTAATTCCGTGGCTATCAAAAGGAAGAGTTCAGGTAAGGTTTTGGCTGTCAAGTGAATTAGAGACGTGAAAGTAATTGGAAGGCCTCAAAGAAATACACAAGTGCAGACAAGGTGTTTGTTTAAATGCCTATAAACAAAAGTGTGACAATTATGTCACAGTGTGGCAAATCTATCACAAATTCAGAAGTGTGGCATCTGAATAGCGTGGAAAATTTGTAACGGCAAAATAACAAGAAACAATGGTTACAACTTGTGGCAGAAGCATGACGAAAAGGAAAGATTGTGAGAGAATCTTGAATACAAAGAAGTGTGACAGTTTCGCAATGAAAGCGCGACTGAAAAAAAAAAAAACAAAGAAGAAGAAGTAGAAACAACAAAAATGTTGTGAAGAAAGAAAAGCAATCACCAAAAAGTGATGAGAGAAAGAACAACAATAGTAGGTTAAAATCCTATGAGTTGTAGAGAACAACAAAAATGGGTTAAAATCCCATGAGTTGTCTAAAGGGTACAAGAAGTATCCTACCGAAAAAACTACGAAGAGGACCGAAATGTCCCTAAACTATGAAGAGGACCGAAATGTCCCTAAACTATGAAGAGGACCGTAATGTCCCTAAACTTCCATTGGGACCGTAACGTCCTTAAACTTCCGAAGAGGACCGAAATGTCCTAAAACTACGAAGAGGACCGAAACGTCCCTAAACTACGAAGAGGACCGCAATGTCCCTAAACTACGAAGAGGACCGAAATGTCCCTAAACTACGAAGAGGACCGTAATGTCCCTAAACTTCTATTGGGACCGTAATGTCCTTAAACTACGAAGATAGGACCGAAATGTCCCTAAACTACGAAGAGGACCGTAATGTCGCTAAACTTCTAATGGGACCGAAATGTCCCTAAACTACGAAGATGGGACCAAAATGTCCTAAAACTATGAAGATGGGACCGAAATGTCCTTAAACTACAAGAAGAGGACCGAAATGTCCCTAAACTACGAAGATGGGACCGAAATGTCCTAAAACTATGAAGATGGGACCTAAATGTCCTTAAACTACGATGAAAAATGAATACCGAAATTGGCAGATTTTTTTTTTTAAAAAAAAAAAAAAAAAAAAAAATGTTAGGGAAAGCTGAATTTAGATTTCTTTTGTCCAAGATGGGCATTAGTGATCTACATGCTCCATCTTGAGGGAGGGTATTAGGAAATAATATAGGAGAGTCTATATTTAGGAGATTTGTGAAGAGTTATATTAGGAATGGAATATCTTGAGAACCAAGTCTGGTGTCGTAAGAACCAAGTCTTGTATAAATAGTTTGAAGAATTAATGAGAAAGACACACCAAGTTATTCTCAATGTAGTCTATTGCTTCCGCGCGTTTATGCTCTCCTCTCTCTTGCTCGATCCTTAACAAAACATGACGATGATACAAAATAAATTAAATTTAACAAAACCTAAACCTAAAAATAAAAATTGTACACACAAATCTTTGATGGAATTTACCTCTCATTCTAGATGGGCTGTAAATACTATTAGTCCATTGTGAACACAAAACAAAAATTATAAAGAAAAGAATAATCACCTAAAAAGAAAATTAAAAACAAAAATCTAGAACCAAAAATTAAAAACAAACTAAGAAAAATAACAACTAAAAGCTACTGAATGCTCCCCGACAGCGACGCCAAAATATAATGCGCGTCGTTTATACAACAAATTAATTCACTTTTTCTTTTGATGATTCACCTAATAAAACAAATGAACTAGAAAACAAGCATTATACAAGATAATATGCAAGAAACATAGCTAGAACAAGTATGTATTTGATACTCTAAACATGTAAATTAAGCATTTATCACCAGCTCTTAGATCAATTTTGGAGATGACCTTAGACCCCTTTAGTAAAATTTGTCTTTGATAGTAATGCTATTCAGCTTCCTATAATCAACACGAATCTGCAATTTTATCTTTCTTTTTAACCAAAAGTATGGGATATGCAAATGGGCTATGGCTAGGTTGAATGATTCTAGAATGAAGCATTTATGTGACAATTTTCTCAACCATTCCTTTATGTATGTAAGGACATTTATATGCTCTATGATTAATAGGTGTAGAGTTAGGTTGCAAGGGAATAATATGGTCTAAGCTTCTTTTGGTGGTAACTGGGTAGGTTCTTGAAAAATGTCATTGAATTCTTGTAACAATGGTAGAAGTATCTCAGGAATGGTGGGCAGTGGATATAAAAAAATACGTCACATACAATGCCATGAGAACTCTTAGAGAAAAATTTCTTGACTTCCTCACTACTCATCATTAACAAGGAAGGTTTTGGAGTTGTCCCTTTTAATGTAGTCTTCTTATTTTTATACTTTAAAGAAATACTCGGCTTAGAGAAGTTAAAGAGCATCACCTAATGTTACGAGCCAATCTGCACCTAGTATTATATCACGCCTCCCAATGGTAAAACTCTCAAATCTTCCACAAATTGATGTCCATGCATGCTCCACTGAAGTTTCGAACAAATACCAGTACTAATTATTCTATCTCCATTAGCAACTGTGACCATCATGTGAGCAGTTGGTTATATGTAACACTAAAGATTAGCAACTAGATGACTATCAATGAAGCTGGTGGTGCCACTTGTATCAATAAGAATGGTGACCTTTTGCTTTTAAGAAAGCCAAAATTTTTAATGGTGCCTCCAGTGACATTGCCTGTGAGAGAATGTAGATATATCTCAATGTCAGACTGCACTGGAGATTCAACAACTTCTTCAAAAATTTCTCCTATTGATCCTTTTACTCTAATCGAAGTAGCTTCTCAAAAAGTTGTTAACCCAACTTTTGGGAAAATACCTCACTTAGGATTGGAGTTATGTGCTCCCAAAGTTTTAACGGATTATTTTGCTTCTAAGTATCCACCACATGATGTGTTTGATTCTAGCATTGTGTAGGTTCATCGAGAGGAACACATTTAAGTTCCCTTCTATTATGTTCTCTATCCACTTCCGAGTGTAGAAAGGACTACATGTGGGGGAGACTTTTAGAAACTAACAACTTCAATATTTATATCTTTTGTTAACGTTTTTATGAAGTTGTTACTAGAGTTACGGATTGTTTTTTGGGTGGACTACCAGATTTTCAGATTGTTTATTTACGGGCGATAACAAGAAGGTCAGGATGAGGACATTAAACTAAGCACTGAATAGGAGGCAACCCATTGGTTTTGTATTTTCCAATCCTTTTTATTTTTAGTTTTCTTCTTTTGCATATCATATTAGGATTTCCCACCTTGATTTTACTTTGGTGACTCAATTAAATTAAGGACAATGTAAAGTTTATGTGTGGGGGAATATTTTGCATATAGAGTTTTTAGCCTTTTTGAGTCGAATTTCTCAGAAACATTGCCAATATTTGCATAAAAACCCCCAACTTGTAGAGATTTTGGAGTCACTAGTATACTTATAGCTATGTTTATGTACAAAATTCTTATGGAAATAATGGAACTTAGAATTGCTAAAGAATACTACACATTAGGTGTTGAAAATGAGGGGGTCTAACAACCACACCCAACAATTCGTTTGGCAATATGAGAGGACTTACTCTAATATACTTTCTAGAGAATCAACTAGACAAATGACTCAATCTAGAGAAAAGTATATCAAAGAGTTTAATATCTCTAACTCTTAATTCAATCCGCAATCAAAGAAATAGAAATCATGAGCCCGATTGAATATAAGAGGAGTAACTTGAACGGTACCAAAGATTACCCCGGACCTAGTCCAGTTTGAACACCACACCGTATTAAGCCGCTACGAGACTCTAGCCTACTACCAATTAACTTCCGACGGACTGTAGTTGAACCCTAATCAATCACACACCGATTCAAGGTACGATCACGTTCCTTACGTCTCGATCCCGCCAGGATACTACGCACTTGATTCCCTTAGTTTATCTCACCCACAACCAAGAGTTGCTACGACCCAAAGTCGAAGACTTGATAAACAAATCTGTCTCACACGAAAAGTCTATAGATTGAATAAATCTTGTCTCCCACAAAAATACCCAAGAGTTTTTGTTAGTCTTTGATAAATCAAGGTGAACAGAACCAATTGATAAACCGGATTTATATTCCCGAAGAACAACTTAGTATTATCAATCACCTCACAATAATATTAATCGACTAGCGAAACAAGATATTGTGGAATCACAAACGATGAGATGAAGATTGTTTGTGATTACTTTTATCTTGCCTATCGGAGAAATTAATCTCGAGTCAATTATTTCAATTGTACTCAATACGATAGAATCGGGCAAGATCAGAACACGCAACTACAAAGAAATAGTTGGGTCTGGCTTCACAATCCCAATGAAGTCTTTCAAGTCATTAACCTACATGGTCTCGATAAAACCTAAGGTTAAAGGAGAATCGACTCTAGTTTATGAAACTAGTAACACACGAGAGGTGTGCGGATTAGTTTTCCCAGTTGCTAGAGTTCTCCCTTATATAGTTTTCAAATCGGGGTTTGCAATCCAAGTTACCTTGGTAACAAAGCATTCAATATTCACCGTTAGATGAAAAACTTTGATTCAACTAAGCTAATATATTTCAACGTTAGATCTAACTTAGTTTGTTACACACAAATGAAATGTACCCTCATTTAGGTTTATGTAACCGTACCAAAACGTGTACACCATGTTGGTTCACAAATAGTTAACCTAGGTTAGCCATATGATTACTCACATATCAACCTTATTCATCCTAACCATAACTAGTTCAAATGACTCAAATGAAACTAGTTAAAGAGTTGTTCAATTGCTATATTCTCATAGAATTATACAAGAACACAATTGATGCAAAATCGGTTTGATTCACTCGAATCAATCATGAACATTATAGCCACGGTTTGCAAAGATTGCATTCCTTGTTATATAAATGTTTATGTTCATGTTCATAACCGATTTTAGAACTTTAACCTTCAAGTATGCAAACGGATACGCATACTTGAAATACCCTACCAAGATTGGGTTTCGCCAAGACGCAAACGGGTACGCGAACTTTCAATCCCAGCGAAATTTCTCGGACATGAACCCGTACGCCAAGCACGCAAATGGGTACGCATACCTAGGTTCCCTGAATTCTCAAACCAACGGTACGCAAACGGTGCGCACACTATGGTTCCTGGATACGTGCAAGAGTGCACAACATGACATATCCAATAATGGTTAAGTGTTCTAAACTCTTATTTCAATCATTGAAACTTTCTTAGAGGATGACAATAGCCGTTTTCACACACTATTAGCATCAAAGCAATTTTCAAGATATTGAAATGATCATTACGAAACATTCCAAGACTACACCAAATGATTGTATCACACAAACCATGTAAGATGTTACTCGGTAATTTTCACATGATATAAGATGAACTTGGTTGAAGCGAAAGCTTGCCAACACATATTTCGAGAAATATGTAAGCGAGATAAACTCAGCTCGAAATCTCAAATATGTATATAGAAAACTATATCGTAATACGACTTATGTCTCAATATAGGAGATAGAGTAGAAATAGACTTTCCAAGTGATAGATAAGTTTAAGTCTTCACATACCTTTTGTCGATGAAGTTCCACAAGCTCCCCTTAGTAGTTCTTCATCTTCAAATGATGAACGCCGTGAAATCTAAGCTCAACTACACAATCTATGTCCTAGTCCGAGACATCTATAAATAGGCTAGAAATCAAGACTTATAGTTTTGATCACTAACATTGACAAATATGCTTGAGATAGCAACGCATGCAAGTTCGACCGAGCAGTGCTCTAACAATCTCCCCCTTTGTCAATTTTAGTGACAAAACTATCAATACATATGGATTACAAAATAATAAAAAATTGTAGCTTCTCATCCAAATGCTTGATCTCCTTGGCATCTTCAACACGACTCGAAAACTTTGTCACTTCCAAGTACTCCATGATCCTAAACGTGTTCAACTCAGAATCATAGTTGTTGAAGATCCGTAGCGATAACAATGAGAAAACAAATGCTCTCAATCATTGTTATACAGTGTCATAGTATTATTACACAACATCAAAGTTCAATTGTCACAACTTTGACAACAATACTATGGTGATATGTATCACTCCCCCTTACTCAATACTTCATATCAACATGAAAATCACTCCCCTTACATAATGATCCGTAAACCATATGTATTTGTAGTATGAAACTACACATTAATTCTCCCCCTTTTTGTCAATATAAATTGGCAAAGGTACGAAAAACTAGTGGGATCCTCATGAAATATTCATAGAGATACTTCATGACCAAAAGAGAATAACATACCAACTTATTTAGATGCAATCATAAAGCCGAAGCTAAATGCATTCATCAAGGAGTTTATAAAGATACAAGATAACCCCTATAATATTCCACAGCCGCACTCCCCACAAAGATTTGGCAATTAAGCACAAGTTCAATTAAGAACTCTCCCCCATAAAATGTCATTCCCTAAAGAACAACAAAGGCGACCTTGCTTTTACAAGAAAAGAATGATTTCTTCGGATATAACCAAATCACATGAAAACATGAATTTGTATCCAAAAATCTCAATTGAATCAACCACAAAAATGATCAATTCAATTGGTCATGCTCGACATAAGAGAACTTACGGAGCAACACAGTATATGCACAAGAATGTGGATCGGAGATCGACTCAATCTTGCGGAATACACAAGGATTCATTCTATTTTTCATCACTATTTGCACAATGACATATAATAGATATAATCCTTGTAAACAAAAGTGCATCCTTTCTTCCACCAAAATTTGCATAATGACATAAAAGGCTTTACTTTTGTTTGTGGTGCGCGTCGTTTACACAACAAATTAATTACTTCTTTCCACACAATTAACTGGTAATATAATGGCAGGGAGTTCGTTCCCACGAAGAGCGGGGAGTTTCTAGTTGTTTAAAAATAACTTAGAAAGAGGGTTTTAGATTTTAAATCAAAGTAACTAATAAAATAAAATAATAATACTTTGTTGTAAATAATAATAATAAAGAAGATGATTAGGGAATCATTCGCTGTCACTGAACCGAAGCTTAATTAAATACAAATTTATTTCTTGTTTAACTTATAATGTTACCAACCGTAGAATAGCAATAAGCTCTATTCCCCCGGAATTCTACTGCCACTGGATACGGAAGCGCTCGACTACCAGATTCTATCCAACCAACCCACCAAGAATAAGCTCTCAAGGTGTAAATTAGTCGAATGCTTTGCACTCTGGAATCAAAGTTGATCCTAGCATCGACGCATAAGCTCGGTGCCTTACTAGTGTTATCTTTACACACAATTGCTTAACAAAATCCCTCCGTCGACTCTTGCGATTTACTACTTGTGTAAAGAGTTGATGTGACAATTACACGTATCACACAACCCTAAACTAGTAGAAGAAATATTGATTGATTAATTTAATTGATCATTTTAAATAACCCCTCATTATTCTTAGGCAATAAAAATAATAAAGATAATCAACAATTAAATAAAACTTAAAATAAACGTGGTTAAAGAAAATAATGCTTCATTGTTCAGGACTTTGAAATCATCCCTAATCAATTAAAGGTTTAGCTACTCATAACTAAAAAGTACTGGAAAATAAATAAAGAAGGAGAACTTAAAATAAAAGCTTAGTGGAGAAACCAACTCTCTCTAATTCTATCTTTCTCACTGTGAAAAATGTAAAGGAAGAAGTAGTGAAGGAAGAAGTGTAAAAGCCGAAGTTTCACATTACTATTTATAGCCTCCAAACCGACCAAACCCTTCCACCATTCCACAAAACCCGTAATGTAAGAGCAACCTGGGTGGCGTATACCCATTTTTGGTCTCGTAACCCAGGGCGTAGTGGGACGGACCATCGACCAAATACTGAGACTAAATGAACAAAGTGGGCGATTATATTTGGTCGGGGACCAAAGACTAAACCCAAATATAGTCGAGCGTGCATATAATGTTCGCCCCAAAACCGAAGCGAACTTAAAGTTTACGCCACACCGGCCGTGAGGATATAGTTTACGCCCACACCATGGGGGGGTAAAATGTTCGCCCCACCTTTTTTTTTTTTTTTTTTTTTTTTTTTTGTCTGTTCAGCGAACATTATATGTGATCCTGGTGTGGGGCGAACATTATATGTGATCCCCACACCGAGGCGGACATTATATGTTCGCCCCCTTTTTTTTTTTTTTTTTTTTTTGTCGGGCATGGATAAAGTTTACGCCCCACACAAAGCGAACTTATACTCCCCGCTCGACTAAATTTACTCGCCACCCACTGCGTCACACGATGGACCAAACTAAAATTTGGTCTTTGATCTTTGGGTTTAGTCGCACCGCTGTGGATGCTCTAAAAGGATTAAAAATCCTAACCGTCTCTCTCACTTCCTTACGCATGCAAACTTCACATGTGATAGAAAAATGCGGTCAAATAGAATTACGACACGTAGGTTGGAAGTTTATCTTCTGCACAAAAGCATTCCTGTCTTCTGACGGTACCGGAGAAAGGAGTCTAAAAATCAGTTAGTAAAACCAAGTGATTCTGCTACGGTGTTGCATGGAATAACTTAACAGACGGACCAAAAGTTACGATTGGCTTAATCTTCAACGGGACCCATGTATAGAAACGTGTCCTCTCCTGATATTGGCTACACATCCACTTCGATAATATTTACTACACCAAATCGTCACTTTCAAAAGCTGTAACTGAGATAAGTCAGGACTTGTCTCTTACAATCGGCTCCACCACATTTCTTTTCACTCTGTGTACGCGCCAGAAGCTGCTCTCTGAAGAGTTTCTTCCTAACACTCCCATGTGATATGGGTCCCACCTACTCCAATTGCCATTTTTCTTACTCGATCTCTCTGCCATCACAGCAAACTCCAATCGTTGGAAGCAGTTCATTCTTCGTCTTCCTAACAACTTCTGTAACATTCAACTCCATCTTGCCGAAAGCAACCACAGACCGTAAACCTCCTAGCCATCACCATTAACCACCTGCGGCAATGAATAGCAACAACACCTTGCTTGGTCATTATCACTGCCATGTTCTCTACCATCTTTTTCCATCACTTCTCTGTTCATCTAGCTTATCACAGCCTCATCATCCATGGCAGCACCTTCCAGTTCATCATCACAGCCATATCAAGACTGCCGAGCTCGTACCCAAGTTCAATAACAAACTCAACAAAGACAATACCCATTCGAACTCAAGACTTACTCCAACCAAATCATTACTTTCATGTCAAGCTCCTTAACAGTCATCAATGGTAGCAACAACATTAATTACGATATTGGCAACATCGGTTTTCCACTTCCATGATCATCAACCCGAGCTCCATTATCCTAAGCTTGTTCTTCCAACTCCAGCGAGGCTCTGTTCCATATCTCTCTAATAACATCATGAGCATCACCATTCTTGAGCTCGTCACTCATCATTCCCGGCATTACTGCCATCTTCACCATTGAGAAGCAATGACAACAGCAACACCATCATTTCATCATCACAACTGTCGATAATGGCAGCAGCATCACCGATCTGTTGAACACCATTTCCAAGCATGACCCATTTCTTCTAACTGCTTCAGTAGACCATTGATTCATTTGAATTCGAGAATTACCCCAAAACCGTCACATCATCATCATCACGATCATCATCTTCCTGAACTTGATAGAGACCATTGAATTGAAATCAGGCTCCTACCCAAGCTTTCCATCATCTCCAGAAACCCAGTGACGTATTCAAATTCGAATATCACTGCCGCCAAAATCCATCACCGTCGTGATCGTCATGATCATCAAGATCTGACTGCCATTGCATGTGTGCTATTAGGAATAGAGAAGAATAAGTGCCCTGTGTAATAAGCCAGGTGCCTTTAACAGTGTTTGAATCTTGGCAACCCCATTAAGTAAAAGACTGGACTGCCTTTAGCAGTTCCCTTGAACTTGACTGCCCCTTAACAGGAAGGCGTCCCTTAACATTCGGTTGGGGTGCCGATAGCACTTCCCGTAGGAAATGGCCATTTTGCCCTTTTAGTTTTCTAAGTTCTTGTTTTGCTCATAACTTCTTCATACGAACTCCGAATGACTTCATTCTTTCGTCATTGCCTTTGTCTTCTCGTCCTCTACAAAATGAAAAGTAGAAATCTTGTAATTGAACGAGTTTTACTTTGTCTTTGGCCCTTCTCCACTTGTAGCTAGCTTCTTTTATTGCACAATTAAGCACAAATTCACTTCTTTTGGATGATTCATCTACCAAACACAAATAAGATAAAACAAGCGTAATATACAATAATTTGCAAGAAACCCAAAAATACTAGCATGGAATTGACACCAATTATGTGAAATATGCACTAATCGAGTTTGTCAAAAGTTCATTTTATCTTTTATCAATACTTTCATACCGACATAATAGAGATAACTTTTGAACAATTATGGGACAGATCATGAGTTCACTGACGTAAACAACATATCCCATAACAATTTGCAATATATAAAATCATAAAGATTAAAATTGCAAACATCATCTTCCCAAAAGCTTAGAATTTAAATAAATAAATCTAAAAACATGAAGATGAAAACGTTGGACATAGCTATGTGTACTCACAATACTGGCTATTCCAAACCCTAGTTATTCTTCTAAAAACACAAGAAATAAATTCTCATAAGAAGATTTACTAGACATGAGACCTCTGGAGAATTCTTTATCGTCCCCGAACTCCTTGTCGTCAACAGCCATAGGTACATACGGTTCGTGAAGAAAGGAGTTAATTCCAACAAACCTTCTAGGCTGATGATGTCGAACCAGAGCCTTCTGAATTTCGAGAGTTCTCATAACAAGAGCCTTTATTTGCTGAATCTCCTTCCTTGTTTCCTTCAACTCTTCAAGAACACCAGAAAACTTCTGAGAATTTGAAGGAACAGCTCTTGGCTTCCTCACATTCCTTCTTTTTCTTTTCAAAGTTGGAGGTAACGGAGATTTATTTTTTTCCTTCATGATTGATGGCTTAACACTCATATTAACATCTTTTCCATCAGAAGACATTATGCTTGGAGTATCCATACGTGTATGGGTTTGTGATAGGTGTAGAATACACCGTATTTACTATCTAGAGTTTATGCTTTCTTTGCTATTTTTCGTGTGAATTTTGTATTTTACGCTTGTTTTGAGTTTTTATAGCTACTTTGGAGTCGCACGGAGGAAAAGAAGAAGAAATCACCCAATTTGAGCCAAAAGGGCGAAAAGGTCATTTTTTTTAGGGGATTGATATATGGAGCCCACCAAGGTTAAGGGGCAACCCTATTTGAAGGAGTACTAAATACGGATCAGCTAAGGATAAGGGAAAACCCATTTAAGTGTTAAAGGCATCAGGTTAATACTCGAGGCACCTTTATGTAAAATAGCTTGGCATGATATTGGTTGGCCCATATTAGAGCCTGTGTCCGGATCCGATTTTCTTATAACCTAAAAGTGAGTTATCCCAATCATTTATTCAACCCATTAACGAAATTGAGAAAGAAAAAAGGAGACGGCGTTTCTTGTAAGAGATTCGGGAGCTCGAGAGAGGAAATCGAAGACGAGTTCGATCTGGAGGCGATGGAAGAACTTACTGCCGTTGTGAGCTCGGGGAGATCTTTGAATCAAGAACGAGCGACCATTGCTACTAACAAACCAAGAGGCGAGAAGATGAAATGGTTTGCTTGTTGGGTCTCGGGGGATCGAGGTTTGATTTGAACTATTTGATCGAGAAATGAAGGTGAAGAAATTGGAGGTGGGTTCAATCAGTAAGGGGTTAGTTGAAGTCTGAGGGAATCGGTGAAAGAGATCGGAACGAGATCGATTAGGGTTCGATTCAACAGAGAGAAAAAGTCACGGATCTAGATTGAGCCTTATAAGAATCGATTGAAGGAGGTGATATATTGAAGAGTGATGATGATATTTCCGATGGGTTTTACTATCGATGTGGACGAATTAGATCGAAGAAGCAGACGAGAAAGGGGTCTCAGTTCAAGAGTTTATTGCTACCGATTCTATTGAGATTGGGTTTGCGTTAATTTGAAGAATGGTGGTGGTCGAGGTTTGATGAATTGAGCATATCCTGTGATGGTTGCTTTGTTGTGAGATGAATGAAAGAAGATCGAATCGGAGATGGGGTCGTAGCTCGAGATGAATTGAAAAATGGGTTTTACAAGGCGGAGCTCTTTCAAGGGGCGAGGAATTGGTAGAAAGACTTGCTCTTAGCTGAACAGGGAGTGTTTGAAATGGCTTTAGATGAATGTGTTAGGAATGTCACAGGGATGGAGCTGAAGAGAGGCCTGAAATTGGCCGGGAAATCCTGTAAATAAACGAAACTCGGCCAAATTATCCTTCTGGCGAGTCGACTCGGACCGATCCGGACGATCCCGATGACCGATCCCAACCGAGTTCGATGACCGATTCGGTGGTCAATTAGATTAAGTCAACAGAGTAAGCACCGATTCAAGAATCGACTCATCCGAGTAAGCCCGATTAGGCCGAGTCGAAGCTAACTCGAGTCCGACTCACTCCTTCTCCTTGACCTTTGACTAACGGTTGACCTGTTTGACCGTTAGTCCTAACGGAGGACCGGACGGAATATTCCGTCGAATATTCTCTCAACGGAGAAATTTCAGGTGACCGGCGGTGAGGTTTTCCGGTCGGATTCCGGCCACAATCCCGATTTTCCGTGAGCAAAAAAAAATCCAAATTTTCTATGGACTTCTCTCATGGGTGTGAAGACTTGGGCTAGGAATTGGATGGAGAATTGGACTCAAATTTGGAAAGAGAAGGTGGAAGAGTTGAGAAAAGCTTGGATTTGGAAATTGAATTGCAAAAGAAAAAGGATTCTATTCCTTGGAAGATTTGGAGAATATTGAAGCCTATAAATAGAGAAGTTTTCTACAACTTCTACACACCTCTCTACACACACATCACTTGTGTTTTTGCTTGCTTTTCTAAGATTTTTCTTTTTAATTACTTGTGTGAATTTGAAAATTCTTCTTTTAATTATTATTATTTGTGTGAATTTCAAAACATGAGTAGCTAATTTTCTTATTGATTGAGGATGAATTCCTAGTTCTTAACATGATTTGAGTTTTTGTTTTCAATTCTATCTTGAGATTTTTCACATGATTATCGATTGTTTTTACTAATAGGAGTGATCTTAAAGACATTCATGATTGATTGATAGATTGTTTGGAGTGCACGCTAAATTAATTTGTTAATTGATCTATATCTAGTATAAGTTAGGGAATACGTAATCGTTCTCGACACTTTACACAAGTAGAAAACACGAGACCTTGCGGAGGGATTCCGTGGAGCAATTGTGTGTAGAAACAACGCTAGAAAGTGAACCAAGCGAAACCGAGTTTAACTACTAGTACTAAACCTAAATTCATAAATCTTAATGCATTCTGGGAATTACATCTTGTAAGCGGACCTCAAGGTGGTTCTTTTGAATAGAATCGATAACTAAGCGGACTGTTACTCGGTGAAATTAGGGATTTTGGGGCTAGCTAAGCGGACTCGCTATCCTACGGTTGGTGATAATCAGACTAATAACAAGTAAGAAAAGAACATAACTTGATTCATTGTTTCGTAACGAAGAAGGATTCCTTGATCTTGTCTCTCTTATTGCTTTCATCTTTCAACTTTCGATTTTAATTGCTTTGTTTATTTTCTTTTGCTTTTTACACCCCCTTTCGTGACAACTTTTACAACTAAGATCTCTTGCTCCTCGTGGGAACGAACTTGACTTCCATTATATTATTTTTTAATTGAGTGGAAACATTGATTAATTTGATTGAACCTACGACACACAACAAATTTTGGGCGCATTGCTGCCGGGAGCAATGGGCGATTTTTAGTTGTTTTTATTTTTATTTTTGCTTTATTCTTGCTTTGTTAGATTCTTTACCGTATCTAACTTAGTTTTTGAGAATCTTGTTTCGGTGTATACCTTTGGTGAATGCTAAAAGGGGGTAGACCGAGTCCAATACGTCTTCGATCCGGCACTCAACTAAAGGATTTCATTCGTGCGATTAACACTCCACTTCCTCCTTCTTCATCAAGTGATTCGGACAAAGAGGAAGAAACGATGGCTGATCGTACACTCAAGGACCTAGCTTCTCACAAGCTTGATACACAACAATGGTGTATCCAAACTAACTCAACCTTCGAGATCAAGCCGGGGTTGATTAGAGAGTTACCAAAGTTCCATGGCATGGTGAATGAGGACCCAAACAAACATCTTATGGACTTCTATGCCATAGTTATGGCTATGCTTCCACCGGAGACTAATGCGGATGGAGCATTGTTGAAAGCTTTCCTGTTTTCTTTGGCGGGCAATGCTAAGGAATGGTTATATTATTTGCCTTCCTAAGTATCACAACATGGAATGGGATGAAGAAACTTTTCCTCGAGAGATATTTTCCCGCATCCAAAGCTACTCAAATTCGCAAGGAGATTTGTGGATTGAAACAACAAGTGGGAGAATCATTGTATGAATGTTGGGAGCGATACAAGAGGTTGGTGGCAAGCTGTCCACACCATCAATTTAGTGACGTTATGATACTCCAATACTTCTATGAAGCTCTCCACTCAAGTGATAGGTCTCTTCTTGACGCTTGGGTGGTGGTGCACTAATGAACAAGACTTTGACCGAAGCTAGAGAGTTGATTGAAAGTATGGCGACGAACTCGCAACCATTCTACACAAGGGATGAACCAATGGTTAGGCGAGTGCATGAAGTTAGTGATTCTTCATCACATCTTGATCAAAGAATAAGTAACATGGAGATTATGATGCAAAGGATGGCGCGGTAATTATTCGGATAATGAGACCGAACAAGTGAATGCTTTATATCCGAATCAAAGGCCAAGGTACGATCCATACTCCAATACCTATAATCCCGGTTGGAAGGATCATCCCAACTTTAGTTATGCAAACACGCAAGCGGCGGCTCCTAATCCATATGCGCAACAAGGAGGTTTTCAACAATCACGTTTCCAACCTCAACAACAAGGTGGTTCTCAACAATTCCAACCACAACAAGTCAAGGAACGTGATTCTTCAATTGATGATAAGCTTAATGTCATGATGCAAGGTATTACGTCATTGTTTCAAAAAAATCAACAAAAGACCGATTCGGCTATCAAGGATTTACAAACTCAAATGGGACAATTGGCGACCGATGTGAACCTATTAAAATCTCAAGCATCCACAAAACTTCCTTCACAACCATTTGTGAATCCAAGAGAGAATGTTAATGCGGTTACTTTACGAAGTGGAAGACAAGTGGAGGGTCCAAGTCATCATGAAGAAGCTATTGAAGAGGTAGTCAATAACAAGGAGGAAACCGCACCAAAGGAGAATTCCACACCAAATGACCAATCCAAGGAACCGGTTCCTACTTTCACTACTCCACCTCCTTTTCCTAGTCGTTTTGCTAAATCCAAGAAAGAAGCTCAAGACAAGGCACTTATGGATATTTTCAAGAAGATTGAAATCAACATCCCATTCATTGAGGCTATCAAGACAATGCCACGGTATGCGAAGTTCATGAAGGAATTATGTACAAAGAAGGATAGGTTGCTTGATAATGAAATTACTAAAGTTGGCGAGAGTGCGTCGGCTATGCTATTGAAGAAGATGCCTACAAAGTGCACGGATCCCGGTGGTTTCACGGTGCCAATTACTATTGGTAAACAAAGGTTTGAACATGCTTTACTTGATTCGGGAGCTTCCATTAGTGTGATGTCGGCCGAAATATATGACTCCTTGAATCTTGGACCTTTGAAAGAGACGAGAGTTATTATCCAATTGGCAAACAAGTCGAACATATATCCAAAGGGACTTGTAGAAGATGTGCTAGTGCAAGTAAATGAGCTTATTTTTCCGGTGGACTTCTTCGTGGTGGATATGGACAACAATGAGAACCGAGCATCTACTTCTTTACTTCTTGGGAGGCCATTCATGAAGACCGCAAAAGGAAGATTGATGTTGATAAGGGTACACTCACTATGGAATTCGACAAGGAGATAATACACTTTAATATATTTGAAGCCATGCGCTACCCAAGTGATGTACATTCCGTTTACTCCATTGATGTGGTTGATTCATTAGCAAAACAAATGGTGGAATTGAATCGAGAGGATGAACTTGATGTGGTGTTGCAAAAGAGCATTGAATTGGACGTCCATGGCTTGTCTAACTTGGATGTTGAAATCTCCAAGGAATTGGTGGAGATGTGTGGTGCTTTGGCGACATTGCAAGAGGCTAAAAAGGGTAATGTTTCATATATTTCTTTACCCGTGAATGATGAAATACTTGTACCATCTATTGTGAAGGCGCCCAAACTAGAATTGAAGCCACTTAGGACCATTTGAAGTATGCTTTCTTGGGGATGGAGATGAGCTTCCGGTGATTATTTCTAAGAACCTCACACCGGTACAAGAAGACCGTTTGCTTAGAGTCTTGAGAGAGCACAAACGGCTATTGGGTGGACAATTACGGACATCAAAGGCATTAGTCCATCCATGTGCATGCATAGGATTCTAATGGAAGAAAACGTGAAGCCGGTACGTGATGCTCAACGTCGGCAATCCTCCCATGATGGAGGTTGTGAAAAAGAGATACTCAAATTGCTAAGTGTGGGGGTAATCTACCCACTTCCGATAGCAAGTAGGTAAGTCCGTACAAGTGGTGCCAAAGAAATCCGGAGTCACGGTTGTTCAAATCAAGACGATGAACTTGTTCCTACAAGAGTTCAAACCGGTTGGAGAGTGTGCATTGACTATAGAAAGCTTAATTCCGCAACCCGCAAGGATCACTTTCCTTTACCTTTCATTGATCAAATGTTGGAGCGGTTAGCGGGGCATTCTTATTATTGCTTCTTGGATGGTTATTCGGGATACAATCAAATTGTTATTGACCGGAGGACCAAGAGAAGACCACTTTCACTTGTCCGTTTGGAACGTTTGCATATAGACGGATGCCGTTCGGCCTTTGCAATGCGACTCGGCTACTTTTCAAAGATGCATGGTGAGTATATTCTCGGATTATGTGGAGCGCATCATCGAGGTATTTATGGATGACTTTAGTGTTTATGGCAATTCTTTTGATGGTTGTTTAAATAACCTTGAACTAATTCTTAAACGATGCATAGACACAAACCTTGTCCTTAATTGGGAGAAATGTCACTTTATGGTAAACCACGGCATAGTACTTGGTCACATTGTGTCCTCTCGAGGGCTCGAAGTGGACAAGTCAAAGATAGATTTAATAAGAAACTTACAATATCCCACTTGGTGAGGGAGATCCGTTCTTTTTCTTGGCCATGCAGGTTTCTATAGGCGGTTTATCAAGGATTTCTCCAAAATCTCCATGCCGATGTGCAAGTTATTACAAAAGGAGGTACCTTTCGACTTCAACAAGGAATGCGAGGATGCTTTTGACAAATTAAAGGAGATGTTGACAAGTGCGCCAATTATCAAATCACCGGATTGGAATCTTCCATTTGAATTAATGTGTGATGCTAGTGATTATGCGGTTGGAGCCGTTTTGGGTCAAAGGGTGGACAAGTTGTCCCATGTTATCTATTATGCATCTAGGACCCTTAATGATGCACAAATCAATTATTCTACCACGGAAAAGGAGTTATTGGCTATAGTTTTTGCGTTGGAAAAATTTCGTTCATACTTGGTGGGTACAAAGGTTATTGTGTATTCCGATCATGCCGCACTAAGACACTTGATAAAGAAGAAAGAAGCTAAGCCAAGATTAATCCGGTGGATCCTATTGTTACAAGAGTTCGACATAGAAATTCGTGATAAGAGGGGTGTGGAGAATACCGTTGCGGATCATCTTAGTAGACTTGTTATGTCTCAAGAGGAACTTCCATTACATGACCGCTTTAGGACAGAACAACTTTTCTCCATGGAAGAATCAACACCTTGGTATGCGGATATAGTGAATTACTTGGTGACAAGGAAAGTACCTAGTACAATGTCTAATTTCCAAAAGATGAAACTTAAGAAGGTAGCTAAGCAATATGTGTGGGATGAACCATACTTATGGAAATATGGCGTTGATCAAATAATGCGAAGGTGCGTGCCTAATTCCGAATTTCAATCCATTCTCTCCTTTTGCCACACTTTTGCTTGTGGTGGCCACTTTGGTTCGAAACGCACCGCTCTCAAAGTTCTCGAGTGGATTTTATTGGCCCACCTTGTTTGAAGATTCATATGTTTTTTTGTAAATCGTGTGATAGATGTCAACGAATGGGCAATCTAGGTGCTCGAAATCAAATGCCACTCACACCAATTCTCGTCGTTGAGATTTTTGATGTGTGGGGTATTGATTTTATGGGCCCTTTTGTCAATTCGAATGGAAACTTTTATATACTACTTGCCGTTGATTATGTTTCGAAATGGGTGGAAGCTAGAGCCACCAAAACTAATGACTCTCAAGTTGTTTGTGATTTTGTAAGGGAAAACATTTTCAATAGGCATGGCACAACAAGAGTGGTGATAAGCGATGGAGGCTCACATTTCAAGAAGGCTTTCCACGCTCTCCTCAAGAAGTACAACATAACACACAAAATTGGTACGCCTTATCATCCACAAACTAGTGGACAAGCGGAAATTTCAAATCATGAGATCAAGTCCATTCTTGAGAAAACGGTGAATACCACAAGGAAAGATTGGAGCTTTAAGCTCAATGATGCACTTTGGGCGTATAGAACGGCGTATAAGACACCGATTGGTATGTCTCCATATAGGTTGGTTTATGGGAAGGCTTGTCATCTTCCGGTTGAACTTGAACATAAGGCTTATTGGGCGATAAAGAAATTCAACATGGAGTATGATGAAGCGGGGAAACAAAGGAAGTTACAACTACATGAGCTAGAGGAGATACGTAATGATGCTTACGAGAGTGCCCGGATTTACAAGGAAAAGACTAAGCTTTTTCATGACAAGATGATTTCGTGGAAAAGTTTTGTTGTGGGGCAAAAAGTTCTTTTATTTAATACTCGTTTACGTTTATTTCCGGAAAGCTTAAGTCCCGTTGGGTGGGACCATTTGTTGTTACTAATGTTTATGCTCATGGTGCGATTGATATTGTTAGCGAAAAAAACAGACAACAATTGAAAGTCAACGGCCATAGGTTAAAGCCATATTATGAAAACTTTCCAACGGAGCATGTGGACGTAATTGGACTTCAAGATGCACTCCCTCTGGAGGAGTAATGTGCCGCAAGAGCTAAGTCGGGCCAATCGACTTTAAAACAAGCGCTTAATGGGAGGCAACCCATCGGTTTTGTATTTCTTATCCTTTTGCTTTTTGTTATTTCTTTTTGTTATTTCTTATCATGTTAAAATTTCCCACCTTGACTTTACTAGGAGGATTCAATTACATTGAGGACAATGTAAGGTTTAAGTGTGGGGGAGTGGTTAAGCATGTTTTTAAAACAAAAAATTAAAAAATTAAAAAAAATTTAAAAAAAAAAAGTTTTACATAAAAATTCCAACTTTTAAAGATTTTAGAGTCACTAGCATACTTCTAGGTATGTTTACATAGAGATTTTGACCGACATAATTGAACTTGGAAATGTTAGAGAATTACATTCGGATTTCTTGTTTGTTTGAGTGTTAAATAATGGATTTAATCATGCCGGGTGATGCGATTTGGTGCGAGAGAAAGGCGTTATTAGAGTTTCTTTGATCAATCATTAGTGGAGACTACCCGTATTCATATCATGAGAGGCACCGGCCAGAATTTTCCATCTACTAAAGAGCTTTCTTTTGAGTGTGTGTCCCCGTACGTTAATCCCGGGTAGAATGGTGAGCTACCCAACCTCCCACCAATAAAAGCAATACTCTTTGATCTCTTGAGTGCTAATTTTGTCAATCATGAGGGTGACGTCTATAGATGAAAGCTTCCTTCTTGTAGTTCGATTTGCAGTTAGCACCATTCTCTCTCGCGACAACAACGGATCCATAGAAACACATTCATCATCAACAAGGAGCGACATCAAAATCTACAAGGAAAGTTGGAAAAGTTTAAGGTTTATAAGCAACAAAACGAGAAAAAGAGCAAATTTCAAATTCAAGTAAAGCAACATACAAATGAGCGGATTTTACATATATGTTGAAGACTTACACTACAATGAGGTAATTTTATATTCAAGTATGAAGACTTATTCATGAAAGCGAAGAAAAGTAAAAGGTGAGAATTTTTGATTTCAAGACGATACAAGTTGTGAAGAATCAAGCGGTAAAATACTTCTCCCACGGCCATGGTTTATTTTTTGTATTTTAATTTCTCTTCTTTTAATAAAAAAAAAAAAAAAAAAAAAAAATTGAAAAAAAAAAAAAAAGAAAAGGAAAGAAAAGAAAAACACAAGAGAAATATTTGTTCTTATTTTTATTGAATGAGCCGTGGGGAAGGAAAATATATAAGGAAGTTTCAAGCGACAAGGATATTTAAGGTAAAAAGAGTTAAGAATTGTTAAGGATTTATGAAATTCAAGGGTTTATCATCAATATTTGAAACCAAGACGAAGACGAACGAGGAGCGGAAGACGTTTCTATTGGATGCCGTGAGAGTGGTGTTATCATAATTGGCGATCGGATGTGAAGGTGAGTAAGTAATCTCACCCTCGATAATAATGGTTGATTTCCTTTCTTAGAGATCGTCGGAAAAATGGTTTTCAAAATATTAAAAGATGTGGGTTTTTAAAAAATATTTCTAAGTTGTCCTTCCCACCATTCAACGTGTTGCAGGAATTCTCTCTTCATTCCTACCGCACACATGTGAGAACCATAAAAAGTCTGTCTTTTTGAGTGCAATTATCATAAAATCCTATTTGGTGAGGCGAAGTCGAGGCGAAATGCTTATTGATCGTTTCTCAAACACGCGTTCTCTCATTATGGTGTGGTTATTTCTCACTCAACATTTAAGAATGAGAATATGTTCTTTAGTATTTCTAACTTCTTATTACTAGCATGCGAAACTCTATGTCCTCATAACTCTTTGGATGCTTAGGACGCTTGAACGCTTTGAAGTTGTGAGTTTTTAGTTTGATTTGCTCGAGGACTAGCAAAGTCTAAGTGTGGGGAATTTGATAGGTGTAGAATACACCGTATTTACTATCTAGAGTTTATGCTTTCTTTTTATTTTTCGTGTGAATTTTGTATTTTACGCTTGTTTTGAGTTTTTATAGCTACTTTGGAGTCGCACGGAGGAAAAGAAGAAGAAATCACCCAATTTGAGCCAAAAGGGCGAAAAGGTCATTTTAAGGTGGGATTGATATATGGAGCCCAAACCAAGGTTAAGGGGCAACCCTATTTGAAGGAGTACTAAATACAGATCCGCTAAGGATAAGGGGAAAACCCATTTAAGTGTTAAAGGCATCCTAGGTTAATACTCGAGGCACCTATGTAAAATAGCTTGGCATGATATTGGTTGGCCCATATTAGAGCCCGTGTCCGGATCCGGTTTTCTTATAACCTAAAAGTGAGTTATCCCAATCATTTATTCAACCCATTAACGAAAATTGAGAAAGAAAAAGGAGACGAGCGTTTCTTGTAAGAGATTCGGGAGCTCGAGAGGAAATCGAAGACGAGTTCGATCCGAGGCGATGGAAGAACTTGCCGTTGTGAGCTCGGGGAGATCTTGAATCAAGAACGAGCAGCCGCTACTAACAAACCGGAGGCGAGAAGATGAAATGGTTTCTGTTGGGTCTCCCGGGATCGAGGGTTTGATTTGAACTATTTGATCGAAAATTGAAGGTGAAGAAATTGAGCCGGGTTCAATCGGCGATGGGGTTGGTTGAAGTCCGAGGGAATCGGTGAGAAGAGATCGAGAACTCGAGATCGATTAGGGTTCGATTCAACAGAGACGGGGTCACGGATCTAGATTGAGCCTTATAAGAATCGATTGAAGGAGGTGATATATTGAAGAGTGATGATGATATTTCGATGGGTTTACCACTCATGTGGACGAATTAGATCGAAGAATGCAGGCGAGAAAGGGGTCTCTGGTTCAAGAGTTTGTTGCTACGATTCTATTGAGATTGGGTTTGCGTTAATTTGAAGAATGGTGGTGGTCCGAGGTTTGATGAATTCGAGCATATCCTCGTTGATGGTTGTCATGAGATGAATGAAAGAAGATCGAATCGGAGATGGGGTCGTAGCTCAGATGAATTGAAAAATGGGTTTTACAAGGCAGAGCTGATGCTGCAAGACTGAGGAATTGGTAAGAAAGACTTGCTGCTGAACAGGGAGTGTTTGAAATGGCTTTAGATGAATGTGTTAGGAATGTCACAGGGATGGAGCTGAAGAGAGGCCTGAAATTGGCCGGAAATCAGAAATAAACGAAACTCGGCCAAATTATCCTTCTCCGAGCGAGTCGACTCGGACCGATCCGGGACGATCCGATGGCCGATCCCAACCGAGTTCAAATGACCGATTCCGGTGAGTGAATTAGATTAAGTCGGTAGAGTAAGCGGTGATTCGATGAATCGACTCATCCCGAGTAAGCCCATTAGGCGAGTCGAAGCCAACTCGAGTCCGACTCACTCCTTCTCCTTGACCTTTGACTAACGAGTTGACTGACGGTTGACCGTTTGACCGTTAGTCCTAACGAGGACCGACGGAATATTCCGTCGCATATTCTCTCGACGGACGAGAATTTTCGGTGGCCGGCGGTGAGGTTTTCCTAGTCGGATTTCGGCCACAATCCCGCTTTTCCGTGAGCAAAAAAAAATTCCAAGGAATTTTCTATGGACTTCTCTCATGGGTGTGAAGACTTGGGCTAGGAATTGGATGGAGAATTGGACTCAAATTTGGAAAGAGAATGTGAAAGAGTTGAGAAAAGCTTGGATTTGGAAATTGAATTGCAAAAGAAAAAGGATTCTATTCCTTGGAAGATTTGGAGAATATTGAAGCCTATAAATAGAGAAGTTTTCTACAACTTCTACACACCTCTCTACACACACATCACTTGTGTTTTTGCTTGCTTTTCTAAGATTTTTCTTTTTAATTACTTGTGTGAATTTGAAAATTCTTCTTTTAATTATTATTATTTGTGTGAATTTCAAAAACATGAGTAGCTAATTTTCTTATTGATTGAGGATGAATTCCTAGTTCTTAACATGATTTGAGTTTTTGTTTTCAATTCTATCTTGAGATTTTTCACATGATTATCGATTGTTTTTACTAATAGGAGTGATCTTAAAGACATTCATGATTGATTGATAGATTGTTTGGAGTGCACGCTAAATTAATTTGTTAATTGATCTATATCTAGTATAAGTTAGGGAATACGTAATCGTTCTCGACACTTTACACAAGTAGAAAACACGAGACCTTTATGAGGGATTCCGTGGAGCAATTGTGTGTAGAAACAACGCTAGAAAGTGAACCAAGCGAACCGAGTTTAACTACTAGTACTAAACCTAAATTCATAAATCTTAATGCATTCAGGAATTACATCTTGTAAGCGGACCTCAAGGTGGTTCTTTTGAATAGAATCGATAACTGCGGACACATTGCTCGGTGAAATTAGGGATTTTGGGGCTAGCTAAGCGGACTTGCTATCCTACGGTTGGTGATAATCTGTGACTAATAACAAGTAAGAAAAGAACATAACTTGATTCATTGTTTCGTAACGAAGAAGGATTCCTTGATCTTGTCTCTCTTATTGCTTTCATCTTTCAACTTTCGATTTTAATTGCTTTGTTTATTTTCTTTTGCTTTTTACACCCCCTTTCGTGACAACTTTTACAACTAAGATCTCTTGCTCCTCGTGGGAACGAACTTGACTTCCATTATATTATTTTTTAATTGAGTGGAAACATTGATTAATTTGATTGCACCTACGACACGCATCAGTTTGTGAGAGGAAATCACAATTTAAGCACAACAGGCAGTCTTTAAGATGAAAAGAGTTTCAGAGAAGGAAAAGGAATGTAGGGTTCTGAGAACCTTTAACCACACAGGTTCATGCACGCACAATCACAACCCTAAAGGGGAGTAGAATTGTCGAGAATAACCCTCTTTATTGAATGAACAGGAAGTCCCTTCCAATATGAAAGAATTACAATTTCGCAAAACACACGGCAAATCTAAGAAAACAAAAACAATTTTTTTTTCTTAAAGCCCGAGTGTGCACAATCTTGTCTCTTTTAATCGGGCACATGAGACAAGATGTACCAAAACAACACAATTAATTTGTCTTTGCGGTGAACAACAATTTTTCCACCATAACCTTTTTGAAAGGAATACATAGAAACACTTGTCTATCAAAATGTTTAGACCATACTATCTTTTCTAGTGGTCTTGTCTTCTCTTTGAAACTAACTTCTTTGAAGAGGATAAAATCTTACATACCTCGGCGGTTTTTTGAACAAATTTGAGCTTGTTTCTTAGCCATTTGCTCTTCGTTGAAGTTTATTGACATATCTCATCTTGTGTATGTACTTGAAACACTTTGAGAGTTCATGACCTTTGAGTGAACAATAAGAGCATGTCAATGGATAAGATGATTGACGCCCGAGATGTGCAAGGCTAGACACATAGTGGAACTGAAAAATCGGAGCAGAGTTTCCAACGAAAGGTCAATTTTTTCTTCCGGGTTGATTGTGTCTCCTTCAAAGAATATCAAGATTGATGTATATATTGCTACAATTATCAAAATCAATATCTTCACAAAGGAGCGCAACATTTGATTTTTTTCGTCTTCATTAGAATCATAGTGATCAGACATTTCATCAAGAGTTGCAACAAGACCTTTGTTCCCAAAGTGTATTTTCTACAGTTTGGACACTCATTTGCAAAATGACCAAAACCTTTACACTTAAAACACATCGTGGCATATCCTCGTCGGATCCCCTCGCTTTTAGGAGGAATGCGATTGTGAGGTTTAACTGATGACCTAGGTTTGTCTCTAGAAAACCGTTTGCTTTTCTTCAATAAGAGATCTCTAAACTGTCTTGTGATCAAAGAGACTAACTTGTCAAGATCTTCATCTGATGAATCAGCCTCAGAAAGATCATCCTCAGAGACAAACACTTTTACTTTTATCAAGTAATTTAGTGTTCTTTTTTGCTTTGAAGGAAACATCCTTTCCGATTTTGGATGTATGCTCATGATCAAAGATCTTTAGCTTTCCAACCAGTGTATTTACGGAGAGAGCATCAAGGTTATTTCCTTCAACGATGTCATGCTTCTTAGAATTGTATCTAGATGGCAGCGGCCTGAGAATTTTCATCGCAATGTCGTTTTCAGGAATAGTCTTACCCAATGCAAAAGATGCATTAACAATTTCAGACACTTTGTGATTAAACTCATCAAATGAATCTTCATCTGCCATACGAAGGTTTTTCCAATCGGAATTTAGGTTTTGAAGCCTAGCTTCCTTTTCACTGGTATTGCCTTCGAATACGGTTTCTAAGATATCCCAAGCATCTTTAGACCGAGTGCACGTAGTCACATGGTGCTAAAGATCTAGGTAATAGCATGTATGATGGAATTCAAACCGTCGGAGTTTTACTTTGCAGCAAGTATCTCGGCAGCGTCATATGCACCAATATCCTTCAGAACGGTCACATTTCCTATTGCCAACGGGAGCATCATAGCCATACATAAACCCATGATTGAAAATCACGCGCTCGAAGAAAGGCACGCATAGCAATTTTCCACCACAAGTAATTTGAGCCATCGAAGACTGGTGGTACGTTTATAGAGATATCACTTCTGTCCATATCAGATCGCTACAAACACAGACTTTTAAGGTCTTTAATGTGCTTGCCTGCTATGATACCAATTGAAAATGCGGGGGTCTAACAACCACACCCAACAATTCATTTGGCAATTTGAGAGGACTTACTCCAATATACTTTCTAGACTAGACAGTCAGACATAATTTAGAGAAAAGTATATCAAAGAGTTTAATATCTCTAACTCTTAATTCAATCCGCAATTAGCAAATAGAAATCTGAGCCACGATTGAATATAAGAGGAGTAACCGGTACCAAAGATCAATGTTCAAGTGTCAATCAATTTAAATCAACAACCCAAGGTCGGATATTCTAATTGATTGAACTTAACGCACAACTGTGATATTTCAATTATATAACAAAATATAATGCGGAAAAGAAATAACAGAGACACCGAATTTTATTAACGAGGAGAACCGGCAAATGCGAAAAAACCCCTGGGACCTAGTTCGGTTTGAACACCACACTGTATTAAGCCGCTACAAACTCTAGCCTACTACCACCAATCTTGGGGTTGGACCGTAGTTGAACTAATCGAGTCTCACCGATTCAAGGCAGCGCAATGTTCCTTATGTCTCCCGATCCAGGGGATAATACGCACTTGATTCCCTTAGTTGATCTCACCCACAACCAAGAGTTGCTCGACCCAAAGTCGAAGACTTGATAAACAAATCTGTCTCACACAGAAAAGTCTATAGATTGAATAAATATGTCTCCCACAGAAATACCCAAGAGTTTTTGTTCCGTCTTTTAATAAATCAAGGTGAACAGGAACCAATTGATAAACCGGACTTATATTCCCGAAGAACAGCGTAGTATTATCAATCACCTCACAATAATGTTAATCGACTAGTGAAACAAGATATTATGGAATCACAAACGATGAGACGAAGATTGTTTATGATTACTTTTATCTTGCCTATCGGAGAAATTAATCTCGGGTCAATTATTTCAATTGTACTCAATACGATAGAATCGGGCAATATCAAAACATGCAACTACAAAGAAATAGTTGGGTCTGGCTTCACAATCCCAATGAAGTCTTTCAAGTCGTTAACCTACATGGTCTCGATAGAAACCTAAGGTGTTAGAGCATAGCTTCGGTTGAACCCACCAAGCGTTGGTATGTCAAGTTTGGTTGTCATATTTTAGTGAATCAAAACTCATTTAAAGAGTCACTTGATTATGTACTAGAGTCAACTTCGTATAAGTTAGCTTGAATGTATTAGTATATGAGACATTACAAGTATTGCGAAGACTTGAAGAAGTGAAGAAGTAAGAAGCTACAACGACAACATCATCCTTCCACTTGAGGTTAGTGATATTTGACTTGAACTGTTTCATTCCCTAACGTATCTTTCAAGTCGCGCATATTGAAAACAAAGCTGAAGCATGAACACTCTAGATAGACATAGTATTAAGGAATACAATACGAGGTTTATTGCTAACCATTAAAATTTGTAGATAAGACATCGACATAATCGTTTAAATGCTATTGTGATTATGTATGGGTATGAGATGAGGATTTCATCTAGGAAACAATGTTTTACATGTGTTTTAAGGAAGTAAATTCATAAAATTGTTTTGTGAATCGAAAAGGAAATCGCCAGGCGTTATTGGTATTGTTATTCATTGCATATCTTGTGAACAACCAATATGTGTGATTAGTATAACCGCTCATGACTTGTTTGTGTTCTTGGTAAAACTATTCACAAAGGCCCGTCTTATGTATTGGTATGACTTTTATTAGTGAAACCGATCTTAAGTAATCACACAGAGATGGTATGATCGAGTTTGTGATTTTGTAAGACCGACTACGGGTAAAGGGGAACCGATCCTAGTAAGAGGTGCAACACATCACAAAGGGGAATCGATCCTTGTATGAGGTGCAACATGTTTTAGCGTAAGGGAACGATCCTATGGACATGTGCAACACGTTTTTTCGGCAAGGGGAACTGATCATATGGACATGTGCAACACATTCAAGTTAGATACCATATATATGTGGGGGAACCGATCATAGTACCTAGTCAACCGAATTTTGGGAATCTAGTGTGACTATACACAAGTACTCACATGGAGGTAGAATCGAAACTTGTTTTGGTAGAACCGTTAAACCCATGATTGGTGATTGAGTGTTCTTGATCAATCACATAGTTCTTGAAAGTCGGATAACCAATTCTAAACTTGTTTGGAAGTGTGGCAAATCGGTTTCAAGATTGTAAGTATGAAAGAGGACTTACGGAGTAAGGATGTCGACATACTTTGAACATGTGCGAATGTGATTATCTTTAATTGTTCAAAGTTATTCCTTAATAACTAAAGGAAGAAAATCCCGGATCGAAAAATAAATAAGTTAAGAAACTTTTATTTAAGTTTTTTAATTTTATTTTAGGAAAATGAGAATTAGTAATGTGAATTTACTAGTTGGAGATTTTCCAAAGAGATTTTCGATCAATATTTTGGACAGAGCATTTCCGGGGAATTATGGAAACCGAATTTGGAATATATTGCATATCTTGAGAATATTTTCGGTTTGGAAATTCCTTGGTGTCCAAACTTCCTTGTCTATAAATACTTGAAGTTTGCATTTTTAGCAAAAACTAATCATTCGTGACAAACTTCCTCGGTTGTGTTATTCTTGGTGAAGCCGCCTATTCGTAGAGGAGAGTAACCTAATTAGGCGAAATCTCTTACGGCCGCTCATTTAAAGTCTTCTTTGGGATTGAGAAGCTACATTAGTACCGTTGGTGGGAAACTAGATAATTGCGGTTTATCTCGTGTTTTCGATTGATTTGATTGACTAACGGTGGTTAAACTTTGATTGCACCTAGTTTGTTTATACTTGAGAATCTTCTCTTCGATGTAAGTGAAAAGCGAGGTACAACAACCACACCCAATATTTCTCTTAGCTTGTCTGTATGGACAAACTCCAATATATTTTCAAGAGAATCAACTAGACTCAATCTTAATAAAGTATATCAAAGAGTTTTATCTCTCTTTCTTGATTCAATTCTTTCTCAAGCAAATAGAAATCACAGTCTAATTAAATACAAGAGAAATCACTTGAATCCGTATGCAAAGACCAATGTTCAAGGATCAATCAATTTTAATCAACAACCAAAGGTCGGATTTCCAATTGATTGATTCAAGCACAACCTTGTGATATTTCAATTATATAACAAAATATAATGCGGAATAGAAATAACACTTAGACACCAAAATTTGTTAACGAGGAAACCAAAAATGCGAGAAAAACCCGGGACCTAGTCCAGATTGAACACCACACCGTATTAAGCCGCTGCTACATACTCAGCCTACTACAAACTAACAGTCCTGGATTTGTAGTTGAACCCCAATCAATCTCACTAATTCAAGGTACATTTGCGCTCCTTACGTCTATGATCCCAGCAGGATACTACGCACTTGATTCCCTTAGCTGATCTCACCCACAACTAAGAGTTTCTATGACCCAAAGTCGAAGACTTTAATAAACAAATTTATATCACACAGAAAAGTCTACAGAATAGATAAATCCGTCTCTCACAGAAATACCTACAAGTTTTGTTCTATCTTTTGATAAATCAAGGTGAACATGAACCAATTGATAACCCTGACTTATATTCCCGAAGAACAACCCTAGTATTATCAATCACCTCACAATAATCTTAATCAACGCGGCGAAAGAAGATATTGTGGAATCACAAACGATGAGACGAAGATGTTTGTGACTACTTTTCTATCTTGCCTATCGGAGATATA